>JAQIXU010000576.1:0-29461 GCA_034701245.1 Strigamia transsilvanica | reverse complement strand
GACTTAGGGAGGTTGAGAGCCGAAAATTTTCGACTTGAGGAGGTCGAAAATACATTGGCCCTATGGGAATTCGGCCGAGGACTAACAAGAAATTCGACTTAGGGAGGTTTTCGACTGTATCACTTGTGTCAGTCTGGAACTAGGCGCCGGGTTTTGAGCACACCCGGCTTGTTCAGCCGTTCAGCGGTTTAGAGAGGGCTGTTTTTGGCCTGTATCTCTAAAACTGATTGGTACCGTACGCAACTTTTGCAGGTAGTTTTGCAATGCAATTCATGATGTTAATTGAATTTCCTTAATTTGAAATGAATAAATAAATAATAATCTGAAGTGAAAATCAAGTAAAATAATTTTACTTAACTGATTACATAAATAATACCAAATTGGGATCCAAATTCTGTTTTATTTCAATTATTTATATTAATTGCAGTTGATCTAATTTGTATGTATTTCAGAAAATAAAAGGAATTGTCATTGTCAAAAATATTTTCATGCTTGACGACATAAAAACATAAATATACAACAAGAAAACACATCTCGCCCTGGTATACTGGATCATGTGACCTGCTCTGGAGCACCACTGAAACAAGATGACAAGTTGGCCTAATTAAACAAACTGTTAAACCTTTTAAAATGTTACCACGAAGAACCATTTGGTATGATTGTCATCTGCATACAAGAATTCTTGCAATACAATCTAAAAATTCCAATGAAAAATGATGGAAATGGGCACAAAATTACAGTTGATTATCTTGATTATCTTGCGGCGTACCAAAATCAGTGGTAAAACAAATTTCAATATGGGATAAATAAATGAATACTGTACAAAACACACCAAAAAAATGTCCAGACATACATTATGATTATGTAAACAAAGTCCAAAATTTTCAGCAAAATATAGGCAACTAAAAAAAAAGTTTTCATATTCAAGAAGAGAATTGCACCGATGATCCTCTGAGGGTTAAACATGTTTTGTTGTTTAAATGTTGTGCGCATGCACACTGCGACTGAAAACAGACTAAATCAGTCACCATTTTCCAAGCAGTTTAAATATGTTGTTCAAAATGCTGTTTAGTCTAAATTACTTTATGAATGCACCTATGTTTTCATTTCCAGCAGTTTATGGATCCATCTGGTGAGCACAATGTGCAACTTCACAAAAATTCCTACAGTACAATTTACTAAATTTTAATTTTAATTTTTAATTTTTACTTTTATTCCAATTTTCAATTACTAAAAAATTTGAAAAGCTAAAATTTGTAAATATTAAATTCAATTTCAAATTTTTATTTAATAAAAAAAAAAACAAAAAAAAAAAACAGCTCCCTCTATATTCGATCCCAAACTGTGAATGAAAATCCAATCCAAATAAATCATTGATTTGTTTCCAGTTGAATCAAGTCTCCTCGGATGAACTGAATTCAAATGGTGCTAGAAAATCTTAGAAATCTAAACACCAAGAGAATCCAGTAATCCTAGGAATAAAAATGGCGTCCATGGCAGCCAAAACAACTCCTACACTTAAAAGAAAAAGAAAAAGAAAACTCAGAATTAATTAATCAAACCAAACAGCAACAATACTTTCCAATATCCATTTACAGAAACAAGTCTAGAAATAGTCTTCACAACCATTCAATGCGAAAATGCTGAAAATAAAAACAGGAAATTAATTTCATTTCTCAAAAATATATTCATTCAAACTGGCAATTTTGAAAAAAAATAAAAAAATAAAAAAATAAAAAATACTTTTTCTTTTTTCTTTCTCTATCTCATTTGTAATTTAACCTTGGTAACAGCAAGAGTCAAGGCAGTACTTCAACAATAAATGTCCCCACTCAAGGTCTTCTACATATGCCGAAGAAACCCTTAATCATGGCTGATTTTAATGAGTAATTGCAGTGTGTAGCACCCAACTGACCTCGATAAACTCCGCTGACTCTCGTGGAATTCGACGCTTTCTCACGTACACTTTCCGGGAAGTTACTATCACTGTTGTTATTATTATTACCTTTCTTCTATTGCAGTACAAGTTACTGAAAGAACCTTTTTTTTTTTATTTATTCATTTCCCAGCTGGAATTTGAATTTATATATACTGATGTATATTATTTAGATTTTTTTTTGCTTTTATTTATTTTTAGCAATCTGTGCTTGCAGAAAAAGCTAGAGCCTGCATTGTACCTTATACCGGTATAGTAAACATGCAATACGCTCTTTGAATTTACATTTTACTTATTCAAACTAAATATGAGAAAAATGAGATTTTGTTGTTCTTGTTTCAAATATTATCCTACAAACGTTTTATGTATGTTTTTTTACGTTTAAAACATCCTACCTACGTTTTGTGTTATTCGCGAAGTTCTACGTGCGATATCTTACAAACTACTACAGCAATCTAGAAAAACTAGAGCTTGTTTGATTCCAATCGAGAAAAATCGATCCCTGCATAGCGCTTTAAAATTTCATGTACAGTTGAACCGCGTTATAACGAATTTTTGCTATTACAAATATTTTAAAATGACTTGGTTGGTTCGCCATAGAACCCCATGTTAAAAAAAAATTGCTATAACGAATTTTGCTATAACAAATTATTCGTTATAATGAAAACATTTTCAGAAACACTCTAATACTCACAAGCCCTTGTTATAACGAATTTCGAAAATTGATCATTTGACTCACGCTTGATGTCCTTATTTAGAAACCGAGAGTACAACAATATTTATTGGGGAAATTTCCCATTTTCAAATGGCTGCTAAATAAACGTTTGCAGCAACAAGAAATGCAAACAATCACTTGTTTACAGGCAATGTACCGGCAGATATGATTTTTTAAATTAATGAAATAGAAAATTTTATTTTGAAAAATACGAATAAATATACGAATAAATAAACAAATAAATATTGTTTTTCATGTCAAAAGTGAATTTTTTCAGCTGTAAAGTGCAATTTGTTATATTTTGTTATAACAAACTTTCGTTATAACGAACCGATTTCTCGGGTCCCGAGCAATTCGTTATAACGAGTTTCGACTGTACAAAAATTAAAAAATGAATAATTTTACTGTTGTGCCGCCCTAGTGTTGATTTGGACCATCGAGTTAATTCTGCTCTGATTAATCTAAAATCTCACCTCTTGTGTTATAATCCTAAGTATTTTTTTTAAATATTTCTTTTATATTTAATTATGTCAAAATTAAAGAAAAATCGAAATTAGATAATTGGTTTTAAACTCACAATCAATCCTCTATGTAAAGCTCAAGTGGATCTAAATGTCTTTTCTTTTCTTTTTTTTCTCCTCTCCATAATTTTGTCTTTAGTTACAGTAAAGGTCAAAACATGTTATTATTGGAATTTAACCAATTCCCTTTTGCTTATCCATTACTCAACAGCTATTAACTTTCAAAAAGTACAACAAAATTACAACAAGGTTCTCCTTTAAAGGACCTATTATTTACAACTGACTTCAAAATGACATGTGTCATTTAACCATTTCATTACCACTTGTAAGTGCCATCCATTATCACCATTCCTTAAAAAAAAAATGCTAAGTTAAGTGTTAATAATTGAATTAACATTCAAAACTGTATTTTAGTAAAAATGTTGTTCAAACAGCTTTTTGGTGTTTAAAGCTGTTTCAACAGTCTCTTGATGCTTTCTTAAGCTGTTTAAACAGTTTTTTGGTGTTTTATTAAAGTTGTTTAAACAGTTTTTTGGTGTTTTAAAGTTGTTTAATCAGTTTTTTGGTGTTTTAAAGCGGTTTAAACAGTTTTTTGGGGGTTTAAAGCTGTTTAAACAATGTTTTGGTGTTTTAAAGTCATTTTCACAATGTTTTGTTTCAAATATCTTTTCTTTTCTTTCTTATTTTTTCTTCATTTCAATCAACTCCTAACTTTTCATCAATTGATAAAACACTTCAGTGCTCTTCTTCCTGTCTCCAATTCACTGAAACTAAAGGAAACTACCGAGTACAAAAACCACAACATATGTTGCCACTAAATATAAAAACAGTGGCTGAAATTAAATACATAAAATATAAAAGTGGGAATAAATCGCCTCAAAGTCTTTGCAGTTAATAATAGTGCTAATGGTATAAATTTGCATAATTACAGACCTAACCGACAAAAGTTGAAAGTCAACCATGACTCACATTCATCCAAGTAATAACTGACGTGTTTTTCAATAGCTGAATACTTAAAGCACGATTCAAAGCAAAAAAAAATCCGAAATTTAACTTCATGAAAAAATTAAATGTAATTGAAAGTCCAGTGGTTTAGTATGATATTTAGAAGAAAAAAAAAGTTGAATTGTATGACGTCATCACTAGATTTACGAATAAACGGCCTCATTCAAAATGGATGCCACCTGCTCACTCTAAGTGATGTTTTGTGTTTTATTTCATCATTAATGTGCCCAAACTTAAAAATTTGATACAAATCTGAATCCAGAATTGAAAATGGATTAAAAAAGTCCAGAAATTATTGATACACCATCAAAATTTCAATGTATTTTCATTTTTTGAAAAAATTTTCTACCGATGTGCACAAAATATTTTCTTTTGTGTGTTGGCAGTTGGATTCCATAGCATTCAAGGTAAGTTTGAATGAATTGACCCAGCAGTGACCCCACTGCAGTTGGTTGCAGTGATTACATGATATTTCCCAGGTTTACACAAACATTTCTCATCACTTTTGTGACTCTTATCCCTTATAGTAATTTCTCCCCTAAACCTGCAGCTTCCTGTTTCTTTTTTCTATTCAAGCAGTGAAAGGGGCCTTTCAAATGACCAAATTCTAAAGGACCCACCCTGGGTTCAGCCATTAAACATACCCAGGGATGGATGTATTTCATGTGGAAATAAAAATTCACAATGTAGAACTATTTTTTTTCTATTTATTTTCAAATAGAAAGAAATTTAAAGAAAAAAAAAATAATTTTTATAGACGTATTGATTCAAAGTGGCGCCAAACTAGTGATAACTGGACACAAGCCAATGTTTCCATGGGAACCACCCGCCTCCATTTTGCCGCTTCAAATTAAAGGACCAATAGAAAACTCCATGTGATGTCATCAATTCAAGGTTGTTGCACCAAACATTCAATTTTCTTTGCCCTAAAAACAAGTTTCATCCAGTGTGCAGCTCCTTTTCACTTTTTATTTATAGATTTTGCCTTTTTAAATGCACAAAAAAACAACTTTAGCTTAAAAATAAAAATATTACAAGTGAAGCGGATGGCGCCATTTTGAACAATTCAAAACGGAAAAATTTTAACAAACAATTATTTTCTTACTGAATTCGACCAAAATTCGACCGAAATTTAACTACAGCTGATGAAATGAGCTAAAATCTATTCATTTAATCAAATAAAAACAAACGAATTAAAAATCTTTCATTCCAAACTTGGACTTTTTTTCTCCAGCGGATGAATCTCATACACGTATTAAACATAAATCGCAAATCGGCTCTAGGATACACGAAAATAGTCTTAAACATGGCCGAAAAGAAATGGAAAGTTTGATCCACAGCAATGCAAGTCATTTTGCAGCTTATTTATTAAATCCCGCAATTTTAATCGATTTTTTTCTTTCAAGTTCCGATGTCCAGCAGTTAGAAAATGAAAAATCTCATCAATAAAACGAGGCAAATCAAAATCAATAGTCTAAAAGCGTCGTTTGGAGAGGTGATCAGTTGCATCAAAAAGTCCAATCTTTAAACACATCTCCAAATAACAACAATACTAATATAAAAAAATATTTAAAAAAAAAAACAAAAACCAGATATGAGCAACTCCCCATTACTTTGTTGTTATTTTCCCCATCAAAATAACCATAGCAACACCGCACACTTGAATTGAAAAACATGTGCATGTCTCCATGTGCCTCTTGCAATGTATAATTAGCATTGCTACAATAACTCAAGTGCATTTATTGCTCAAATCTCATTGTTACTTGGCACAAAATGTCAATTCGAAAATATGACATGATTAAAAATTTATACCCAATAAGGAAGTCATTTTCATGCATAGTTATGCTGGATTAGCTGTTAAATAATGTTAAAAATAGGCAAAAAATAGCTAAAAATAAGCCAAAAACAGGCAAAAATAGCTAAAAATTCAATTATTTTAAGATTTCCTTGTGGGAATTCAAAACATTTATGATCAAATGTTTATTTTGAGTGATGTAAACCAATTACACAACAAACAGATGGCAGGTAATATTTAGATCTGTTTTCCCTTGTTGTAAAGTTGATGTTGGGTAATGATACAATACTTGATTCAATATTTTAAAAACAATCTCACATTTTCCTTAATATTTCCAATAAATTTTTATTGAAAAACAAAAAAATTTAAATTTATTTTTCTAACAAAAATCTTAAAAACAAGTTTCAAATCAAGGAGGCCATTTGTGATCACCTGATACAAATCGCCCAATTTGATTGGCCAATCACAAAATTCCATCACTTATGAACAGATCCTTAAATACAAAGAAATAAATAACTCAAAAATTAATTAAATAAAAAATAAAACTGAAATAAATATTGCATACAACACTTTTAAAACATTATTAGAAATGTTGTTTGCAATATGGTCCAATGAGGAGCCACTGTTGGAATTTTTGATAATAAAAATTGAAATATTCACTCGACGAATATGCCAATTTGAGAGTGCAATAAAATATTTTTATTATTCATGCACTTACCTGTCAGCTGTTTTAAATATCTCGCTTTCAACACCAGAGTCGAATTCCCTGCCAAGGTCAGTGAAATTATCAACTCGGTTTAGCATTTCGAGTCTCTGCGGAGTTGGAAGATTCGTGCGTTGCTGCGGCAGCGTGCAATCGTCGTCTAAAGCGCATATTTCATGTTCGAATTCCGCTAGTTTTTGAATTAAATCGGTGCGAAATCGTTAGAGATACATAAACAAGCAGCCATGCACTGCAGCTGGCAGACGCTCGCAAATGGGCGCATCTGATTGGCTCAAGTCGGAATGACGTCAACGATAGGAGAGTGGATAAAAAATGTTTCAGATAATACATCGAAACCTAGTGAGTGTTTCGGCAGCGGAATTTATTTGAAAATTCGTAAACGTCATTTTTAATGTTGGGAAATTCAGTCTGTGTGGATTTGGGTTTTTGTTTTTGTTTGTTTGTTTATTTTTTTTATGATTTATTAGCTCAACATTTGGAATCTACCTCAGCATTGACCATTGGTGAACCCTTCTAATGACGTCATGGGTTGCGTGTTTGGCTATCAGCTTCAAGGTCGTTGGTTTCTCTCTACTGTATAATTATTTATTCTCCCTTTTGAAAATTTCCTGTTTGCTTTTTTTTTTTTTTAAGAAAAGAATAAATTTTTTTTTGATTGTACTCATTTTGCACAAACATTTTTATATTTCAAATATTTCTACGAGATATTAAACATTTAATAACATATATAGTTCTAACGAGTGTCCTACTTCGTGTGCATTCCAGTTCTTGATGTTATTATCATCCCTCGTATTATCTTACCACATAATTAAAAGAAAGAATATAAAATTAATTATGTTGAAATGTGTCAATTTCATTGCAACATAAATAAAAAGACATTTTTCAAGTGGTTTGAAAAATATTGATGATTTTGAATAAAGATATATTGGCACAGTGCACAAAAGCACCACCAGAGGGAGATCCATGCTAGTCAGTTTATAAAGGAGAAAAATTGATTCCAGCAGTTACACACTTGTTCAAACAAATTTTAATTTCTTTTCTCATTTAATAAATGACTGGAAATTATCTAGTAAAATTCCAACAATTCAATCATAAAAGGAATGGCTTTGTGATACATTTCTTTCTTCTAATCATGTCTGTTATACAATACCTAGTGAATATTCCAGTGATGAAACCACATGTCAAAGAAGTTCCTATAACTACCACATGATGCACAAGAATTATATCTTTTGGCACTATTCCAACAGAACAGCTCATGGAACTACTAAAAACTAAACACAACAAAGTAATAAAAATAAAAAAAATCAATAAATAAAAATAAAAATAAAAAACCACAAATCTCAAAATTCATTACTAACTACCCACACCCAACTTCTTTCCCAATAACTAAATACCAAATACAAAAATATGATACCAAACTGCACCTAACAACCAAAGATTCAGTTTGATCCCATCTGATGTGCAACTTTATCCATCTGTCACATGATATCTATTTTTTTTTTTTTAAATATTACTTATCATGAATCAGCATAAGTGATATTCAATATATAGCAGAAGATATTTGGACACAGCCAATTGAGGTTCTTTCTCTAACATGAGGTACATCCAGTTGAGCATTTATTTGATCACCTATTGGTGCTATGGAAACACACAGTCCTATGTCCCAAGCTATGTGTCTTGTGGTCTGACTGCCTGTGATGTTTTGTCCACCATGAGGCAGGAGATGGAGGATAAAAGGTATGACAGACAATTGTGGGAGTTCAAGGAAAAGCTGGAACTGGTTACAAACTTGGAATACAAATTCGCTGAGATCAGTGTCGAGTTTGATAAAATGAGTTATGAGTTTTTGGAATTCAAACAAGAGTTTAGGAAGTTTGTGGAGAATCAGAACAATAAACCGGAAGCCAGCACTTTGCTTCATAGTAGGGATAATCCGGATCAAAGGTATGTCAATATAATTTAATTTGATTTGGTTGATAAAACCATTAAAAATAGGTTATTTTGCAACTCATCACCAGGAAGTCGAGACATTTCTATGAGATTTTATCGTTTTTGTTTATTGTCATGGGAAATGCATGGAGAAAAGTTTTCAACACAAATCACTAAGACAAGTTGAAATGTTGGAAAAATGTTAAATAATTCCTTTTTTTTAAAAAAAATTTTAAAAATTTTTTTGAGTGACATTTACTACATGATAAAAATAATAAATTTTATGACGTCATTCAGTATATCTAATTTGCACGTTTTGATGCACGCCTACACAATGAATGACGCAAAGAAATTTTAATAGATATCTGTTTTTTATTTATAAAGAACTTCAGACGAGTTGGAATTTGACTCTGTTGGTGTTTTTGGTTATAGTTAATCAAAACCCAAAACAACAACAACTAAAATTTATTTCAGAAATAATTTATTTATGTATTTTATGCATCAAAAGCCTAAGAAGTGCATTAGTGCATTCAAAGAATGTTTATTTGATTTGAAAAGGTGTTAACTGAATCCTCACATGTTTTTTTTTTTACAGTGTAGCCTTGAAATAAAAATAATAAATAAATGAGATTATTATATTTTTAGTGATACCACAGAGAGCAATCATGAAAACAAATTGCTAGAAATTGAAGAAAAACTTGAAAGATCATTAGATACCATTGAATCAGTCAAGTCATTGAAATCAGAGATTGAATTGCTGAAAAAAGAAATACAAAGAGACAAAACCAAGAATGAGCTGATGATTGAAGAAAACACACAACAGGTGAAAGAATTACACAAGGAAAATGTAAAAAGGATTAACCAAGTCCAAAAGTTAGAAATACTAATCAATGACACATATTCTGTGTGCAAAGAGTCAAGTGATGATGTGGAGAAAAAAATCAAACAACTACAAGATGTAAAAATTTCCTTCAAAAATCAACTTGATGATCACATGAATGTCAGTTCAGCTGTCAGTACTGGGTTAGAACAACAAATAGAACATTTGTTGAATCAAACAACAGCAGAAATTGCTGATTTTAAGATGACTATGCTGGCAAACTCCAATGACAGTGCAGAAGAGTTTGATAATAAGATATCAGAAGTATCTGGCCAGATGGCAGTTCTTCAGGAAGAATTTTTGCTGGTGCAACAGATTTTCAACACAACTAGTTCAGAATTATCAAATGAAGTTGATAGCTCAGTTTCAGAAGTGACTGATCAGATAGTACTTCTTCAGGAAGAAGTACTGTTGTTGCAACAAAATGTTAGTGCAAGTAATTCAGAGTTGTTAAATGCCATTGAAGACAAAGCTGACAAAGAGGTTGTGGTGGATGTTGCAAGAATTGAAAATTCAAGTCAGAAAATTAGAGTTGCATTGGATGAAAATGAAAACAAATTGACAAAATTGCAGAGAGAGGTTGGAGTGCATTTTAACCAGACTTCAAAACTGCAGTCTGAGCTTGAACAGCTGAGAAAAGAAACAGATGACAGCACATTAAACAAGAAAGAAATTCAAAATGATTTCAAAGTATTGACTAAAAATACAAAGCAGTTGGAATTAGCTTACAAAGAAATCAAAGAGAAATTAGAAAAGACACATGAAATGATAAGTGATTTAATGAAGAATACAAACAATGTTCAAAAGGATGAAGGAAACAAAGATAACACATTTCCACAGCCTTCTTACATCACATTATCAGGTAAGACAAGAGATGTGATCCAGTCATGTTGTGTTATGTCTTTCTTGTTTTGTTTTGTGATGTTATAAAACAAAGAATTTTTTCTTTATTCATATAGATGTAAGAGCCTCCTGCATACATTACAATTATAATTCAGATGTTATTGCCTCTTTGGATGGAAGACCGATAACAACAACCGTTCAAACGGTACCACATGGAAAATCAGTGGAATTCCGGTGTAGAGATCCCGGTGCCTTTAAATTCCACTTATCAACATCCAGACAGTGCATAGATGGCAATTGGACTAACAGCCAACCAATATGTGGCCCATTGGTTTCATTGGATGAAATCGAAGGTGATATTGATGTATTACCTACACACTAATTTTTTTTCCTTGCATAATAATAATAAATCATTTGCATACATACAGATAAATAAACTATTTTTTATATTTTAAAACTGTACCATTGTCTTCACTTTGCTGATACAATAATTACCCCAAAAATAGCACATAACATCATTCATTCCTAGTGAAAATTCATTTTTTGGTAAAAATATATTTTCCTATAAACATGTTGCTGTGTTTGTTGAGGGGTACAACAAAGGGTGTAATCTTGTACACCCTGTAAGATTCCACTAATTTAGATGACCAAATAGGAGCCAAAGTTTGCCACTGCTATGTGGGTTAAGGGAATGAGGTTTAAGTCCACTACTTTGAAGAAGGTAATGACACTGTCAAATTAATCACCTCCAAAAAGAAATGTATACCAGAGAATCGGTAATACAGTGAAAATGCAACAATGAAATGACAGTGAACTACAATCTTACCATCTAGCAGTAATCATTTTCTTTTTCTATTTAAAGCGAATACAGTGGACCGTGATGCTGCACCAGCAATTATAATTGAACCAAGACCAGACTCAGATTCAACTGGTATCTTGCCAAATGGAACCTATCTAATAAGGCCAGGTACTAATGTCAATTTGGCCTGTCTTTTTGTTTATTCGCTAAACAAAATTGAGTTATCGGTACGCCACAGTTCATCTCATCAGCAGGCATTGATAAATGGGAAATGGAATGATGACAAAACTAGGTTAGTCTAGTCTGTTTTCAGAAGCTTAAGGAAACTGCAACCTAATGTTTAACATCTTTTCTAGGTATGAAATGACAATAACCAATGCAAAAGGTACTGACAGCGGTGCCTACACATGCACAAACAAGCTAGGAGACAGCCATACTGTTAATTTACTGGTTGAACGTAAGAATCTTTTTTATTTACCGTATTGCCCCAACCTGTTATAACGAAAGTTCGGTATAACGAAAGTTCAGTATAACGAAAGTTCGGTATAACGAAAGTTCGATATAACGAAAGTTCGGTATAACAAAATGTAACAAAATGCACTTTATAGCTGAAAAAATTCAGTTTTGACAAACGTTTCTTTAGCAGCCATTGCCATTTTAAAATAGAAAATTATCCCAATAAATGTTTTTGTACTTTCGTTTTCTAAATAAGTCGTGCGTCAAGTGATCAATTTTCAAAATTCGTTATAACAAGGATTGTGGGTATTACAGTGTTCCTAAAAATGTGTTTGTTATATCGAATAATTCGTAATATTGAAATTTTTAACATGGTATTCTATGGTCAGCCAACCAAGTCATTTAAAAAAAATTTTTTTTAACAAAAATTCGTTAAATCGCGGTTCGTTATAACAAAGTTTGACTGTGAAGAATGTGAAGAACAATAGGCATGCAGTCTCCTGTCTTTTTCACCATAGGAGGATATCAGATACAGTCGAAACTCGTTATAACAAACCGCGTTATAACGAATTTTTGTTATAACAAATTTTTTAAATGACTTACTTGGGTGGTCGGCCATAAAACACCATGTTAAAAAATTTCGATATAACGAACTCTTGTTATAACAAACCGATTTCTCGGGTCCCTTGCGATTTGTTTCGACTGTACTTATGATATCGGTCATACCCTGGTAGACAACAGTCTAATGTGAAAACGATTTTCTTTACCCAGTAATCTTTCCAGAATGTTAATTTGGATCCAAACCCATCAACTTAAGTTCCAAAAACAATTCTTACTTTTTGACCTTTAAGAAAAAACTATTCCCAAATGAGTGCCATCAATTTGGTTTATTTGTAAACTAAAATATCAAGTTGGTGAGTTATGACTTCAACTTAAGAGTGGTAACACTATCCAACCTCAATAAATGTCCACATTGTGATAGCACTCAAAAGTGGCTTGTTATCTTAATTACTCTGGACTCCATTCAAGTAAGTCTGAGGGTGGATTAAAAGAACACAAAACAGCATTCCCAGGTTAGCTGGAAAAAACACACATTGTATATAAATACAAGCCTCCACCAGAATAAAAAATTCAGAAAAACCTTTTGGTTGAAGGAAAAAACAAAATTAACTTCAATTTTTCCCCCTGATAAAACTGTTGCATTTGTACAATTACAAAATAATATTAAGTGAAAGATTCTTTTCAGGTGTTTCATGCCCAGCCCTACCACCAGGAAACAAATTGGGATCAGTTGGGAAGATGCATAGGAATATGAATTCTGAATTGCAGTTGCAATGTATTGAACTTAACCACAAATTAGTTTGGCCAACCAATTCAACTGATGATACTGATGATAGTGCTAGCAGTGGAAATAATAATAATAACAAAATAAGATGTCTTCCATCTGGGCAATGGTCAAGTGAATGGCCTGAGTGTGTGCCTAAAACTAAAGTTCCATAATTTGTATAAAAAAACAAAAACAGAAACACCTTTAAATTTGCTCTTAATGTTATATGAAATTGTTGTAAAATTGTTTAATACTATTGTTGGTATGTTCAGTGCTCTTTTTGTAAAAAAAAAAAAAGGTGGTGGAACGCTAATAAAATTTTTTTTTTCTGCAATTTTATGTACTATATTATACTATACACTCAACCCTTGCTTTACGGCCTAGATAGGTTCCGAAAAGTTGGCTGTAAAGCAAAATGCTGTGTAACGAATCGGGGGCAATTTCTCCTGATTCGTTATGGAATTTCCCGATTTTTGGCCGTATCTACGAAACATTGTGGGCCGTAACTCGAAAAGTGCCATACTTTCCTAAGGCCGTTATAGCGAAATGCCGTATAAAGAGCGGCCGTATAACGAGGGTTGAGTGTATTATGATCCATCGAAAAAAAATAGTGGGACACCGTCCCACTGCGTTCCATGATAAAAAGAGCACTGGGTATGTTTGATTCAATTTCAGATAAGAATAAATTTGAAAATAAAAATCTGAAAATTTGAGTAACCAAAGATTGTGCATTCTTTTCATGTATTACCAGTGGATGTTAAAGCATATGCTTGTAAATATGTTCCAAGCATGCACAGTGACATTCCCATATTTTCACCGTTACTTACCGTTCAGCACTTACAGTAGAGCCTTGCTTATCCGGCGTAAGCGGGCCGGCATAATGTCAGATAAGCGAAAATGCTGGATAATAGGGAGGTTAAGAAAAAGCCTATTAAACGTTAAATTATTTTATAATTTCAACCTACAGTAGATTATAATCATGTTTTACAACAAAACAGAAAAAATGAACTGAAAAAATGAACGTACAGTTACAGAATAAACTTTACAATGCTCACATTTGTCAAATTAACACACAGACAAATACGCGGTGGGACGTCGGATAATACGGAGTGCCGGATAAGCGAGGCTCTACTGTACTTCTTTTCTGATTCCCCCTACTGTTTATAAGTTATTCTACAAATTCCTATACATAATACAACATGATCAAAAGTAAGTAATTCATTTGGTGTGTGACTTTATTGGACATGATTGATACATTTTTTTTGTTATAGTACTGTATAAGCCAGCATAAAACTGTTAAGTTAGCTATTTTAAAATTTAGTAACTTGAAAATAAAATAAGTTGCAGCCAGTAACATCTCATACATCAATTTCAACGCTTCGTACAAAAAATATTTTCTTTTAAATTTACTTATAAAAACTATTTTCTCTGTTTAAAAATTATACTACTTCATTGCAATTCACCGGTATCATTCTTTCCAGCTTTTGTTTTGTTTTTTGCTTTTTCTTTTTTTTTCATAAAATACCCTTAATTTACCTACTAAGCAATAAAACTAAAATATTTTTTACAATTAACATAACAGTTAAATAAACATTTCATTAAAAAATAGTTACATTCATTTCAATCCTAACCGATCGCAGTTTTGCCACAGCCATTGATGATATTTTATTAGTTTCCCATCATCAGGTTTTACCTGCAAAATAAAAATTTAATCAGCATTAAGAAACATTTATTCAGCACATACATGTTGATAGACTTTGCATTTGCACCAAGAACTGGAAAAACCCAGTACAGTAGAACCCTGATTATCCGAACACTTGGTTATCCAAACACCCGGTTATCCAAGCAGCGGTGATCTTCACATATCACTTACGTCAGTCTCAAAGCAAAGAAAACTTGATGGTTTTTTTTAACTTTTGTTTGGATAACCGGGTGTTCGGATACCCGGGTGTTTGAATAACCGGGTGTCCGGATAACCGGGAGTTCAGATAATTTGGGTTCTACTGTACATTCGAAATTTGGCGTACAAAAAAAGAATTTAGTTTAAATGACTTTTCGAATGTAGCTAATATATATCATTTCGTAAACATTAGGTGAATTCAATTCAACATGCACCTAATGTTTTCCAAATACACTCAACCCTCGCTTTATGGCCTAGATAGGTTCCGGAAAAGTTGGCTGTAAAGCGAAATGCTGTATAACGAATCAGGGGCAATTCACGCTGATTCGTTATGGAATTTCCCAATTTCTGGCCGTATATCGAAAATATTAGGCCGCAAATCGAAATTTAGCCATAATGGCACAAGGCCTTTATGGCGAAACGCCGTATAAAGAGCGGCCGTATAACGAGGGTTGAGTGTAAAATGAAGAAACTCTAGATCACTACCTATGAATTCGTGGCTTTACATCTATGACTAAAAGTCTGCACCAATAAACACAAAAATAACATTAAACCCTCTTATTACTAGGGCACAAAAAATTATCAATTAATCAGCATGCTTATTAATATCCATCAACCTTGAATACAGCTGAAAAAGTAAGCAGTCTGAATTTGTAGAAATTCAAGTGCATTTTCCACCATTACCCAGGATCCCACCAATTCACAGACAGCAAACCCTCAAGAGGCAAAGATGAAACCAAAGCAATCTCTATTGATCTAACAGAATGGTTATGAGCTATTCATTGTAAATGTACTTGTAAATACTGACTTGTTTCCATTCATTAATACAAAATATTTTGTATGAGTCATTTCCATATTTCCCAATTCCATGTAGTTCTATTGGGTACTTCCAGTCTTTTGTAAGATATTCTTCAGAAAACTTGACTATAATTTTAGCCCTTTTTTCATATAATCCAAGTGGTTTGATGAGTTCAGACAGACTTTCACAATCAGCGGCTCGTGCTTCTTCGGGTGTTGACCACTTTTCGAAAAACTGCCATATTACAGGGATGGCTGACTTTGCTGTGCAAAAAAAGGAAACCATTACTAACACTTACAAATGCAATAGAAAAACACCCCAAGATCACAGAGTCGTGCAGTTTTTGCCAAAAGCACAATTAAAAACCCCACACAACTTTTCCAAACGGTTGGCGGAGACGGCAACTTATCGAACATGCAAGAAACACAACCGCTGCAAGATTGGGGTTGCCCAAGCCAGAAAAATTTATTCTGTATGATTATTTTCCCACTTGTGAATTTGATACTTTTGCTTATGGCATTATTGGTGCTCTCTCCAAATAAAACAAAAAATTAAATTTGTCACTAAAGGCCTAACGATCCTAAGATCATCGTCAGTAGTGAAACTTTTTTTTTTATTTGGAGAAAGCCCCAATAATGCCATACACAAAACATCATATCAAATCAAAATTGAGCGCATAAAATAGAAATACACTCAACCCTCGCTTAACGGCCTAGATAGGTTCCCAAAAAGTTGGCTGTAAAGCAAAATGCAGTACACTCAACCCTTGGTTAACGGCCTAGATCGGTTCCCGAAAAGTTGGCTGTAAAGCAAAATGCTGTATAACGAATCAGGGCCAATTCCCCCTGATTTGTTATGGAATATCCCAATTTTTGGCCGTATCTACGAAACATTGTAGGCCGTGTATCAAAAAGTGCCATAATTTCCTGAGGCCGTAAAACCGAAATGCCGTATAAAGAGCGACCGTTAACCAAGGGTTGAGTGTATGCATTTAAGTACTTTTGTTTTTTTTGGGACCTTTACATTTAGAGTTTTAAATTATTCATAAACCTGAATTTGATGAAAAAATTGCTAATCTCCCTTTTTTGTGCTTGTAAATATCTAAATTCACCTAAATGCAGGTGCCAATATTTGGATCGTAAAACCACATGGTCAATGAAGCCATCAAATTGTAATGAATAATTTAAATTCACAAGTTGATGGCCTTAAAATATTTTGGTCAGACTTGATATATGTAATTCCCACCAGATGCAGCTGAGCTGAAGGTAATTAGTGAACATGCCACTAACTATATGTTGACTCCTACTGTCTGGATTTGTTATTATCCTTTTAAAGTAGAATTTCATATTTTGTGGGATGATGCTTCACTGCAAGCTGAAAGCAGAAGGGACTTGAGTGATTTATGTAAAGGTCATTACCACCTGTCAACATTTGGTTTCTAAGTAAATGTAATGGTTGTGTTGGTTTTAGTTTGGTCATTTTTCTAATCGCTGGATCAGGTTTATTAAATCACATGACTTTGTAGCATTCGTTCAGTATTCCTAAATTGATTTTCTCATGAATTTTGGCAGTTGAAAAACGTTTTTTTTTTTTAAATACGCAATCCTTGCGTATAGTATTTTGGTATAATCCAGGGGCGGCCAACCCGCGACCCGTCGGTTGTCAACTTGAGGTCCGTGGAGCTGGGTCATATGAACAAAAATTTTAACCTTTATCAACTTTTTTCAAAATTTGGCTTGGTTACTGAAAAGGTTGGCCACCCATGATATAATCCCTTAGCTGTTTAGGGACAATTTTCGGGTCTATAAGTTAAAGCGTCATTTAGTTTTTTTTTTAGTTTGCTACTAAATTTATAGAGGGCGCATGTGCAGACATATATTTTTGAATAGCTAATTGTCGGTGCGGTTCTGGTGAAAGTTAGAAGCTGGTAGATGACGCTGTTAGTTGAGGTGCTCTTGTCTAATGCAGTGAAGCTCACAAAATTGTTATGGTGGAGTTTTAAGGGGCAGAAATTTTCAATTTGGAATAACTAATTAGAAAAATAAGCAATCACTACAAATTTCACTTAGCATAAAGATTATCATCACGCAAACAAAGTCAAAAATTTTTAGCAAAAAAAAGGGGATAGGAAAAAATTTTTTTATTTAAGAAAGTGGTTGACCCTAAACAGCTGTGGCCTTATGCCTGCAAGAGTTAATCAAATATTTGTGGTTTTAAACTGAAATTTTGTCCCAGTTAAGTGATAAACTTCATAAAGATAAAAAAAAAATTCTGGATAATTCTAACAGTAGTATTAAATTTTTTTTTAGAATGAGATAGTTCAATTTCATAGTCAATGAAGAGTTCACTTCATTGACTTTCATGGACTCTCAATTCCTCCTTGAGCTAGATTAATAAGCTGAAATAATGGGACTTTGCCATAGTTATTTGAAAATAAACTTTAGCTTAGAAAATTTAAATGCAGATTAAAAAATTGCAAGTAAATCTGAATACAGAAGTAAATATATTTGAAACAGTACTTACGGCCTTGGAGGTGGTGGTCTTGGCACTGGTCTAGGTGGTGGTGGAGGTGGTCTTGGCACTGGTCTAGGTGGTGGTGGAGGTGGTCTTGGAGGTGGTGGTGGAAGTGGTCTTGGCGGTGGTGGTGGAAGTGGTCTTGGAGGTGGTGGTGGAAGTGGTCTTGGCGGTGGTGGAGGTAGTGGTCTTGGAGGTGGTGGAGGTAGTGGTCTTGGGGGTGGTGGTGGAAGTGGTCTTGGAGGATATACTGGAGGCAGCGGCGGTGGGGGTGGCGAAGGTGGATATACTGGAGGTGGTCTTGGAGGTGGTGGTGGAAGAGGTCTTGGAGGAGGTGGTCTAGGTGGTGGAGGTGGAAGTGGTCTTGGAGGAGGCGGTCTAGGTGCTGGCGGCGGTTCTTCATCTTCGTCATCAGTTGGGTATAATTGGGATGGTTTAGGCCGAGTTTGAAATCCTCCAATTAAACTGTTTTCAGTCACTACAGGATCAAACGGTGGCCTAATCGGTGGCCTCGGTTGCCGGGGCTGCGAATGGAACTGGTGAAAGGCATGATGCGATGAATCTCCAGTCCACTCGGACTGATCCAGCTGATTTTGCTGGCGAACCGTCCTTAAAGAGGATTCACTGTTTTCCAACTGTTGACCTTGCACTTGCTGCCACTCGTCGCTGCCCGCTTCGTGCAGCACTTGTGACCCATCACTGGGATTGTCGTCAACATTTTGCACTATAAACTGTTTGGTGTGTTGAGGACTTAGTTTACCAAATTCAAAATCCGAAAACTGTTGGATTTCCGGATTGTTGAATAACTCCTGTTGCTCTTCGGTTGATCGCTTCTTTGGCTGGAGTCCTGCTACTGGCAGTGCCACCAGTAGGGACAATATTAACAGCCGCAATATTTTCTATATTTAATGTAAAAGAATAAAAATAAGTTTTAAAGGAGTTTTAATTGTAAAACTCAAAAACTAAACTACAAACATTCATGGTTCAACTCATGCCCTTAAGTTTCTGGTTGCTAAAAACAAAACGTCGAAAGGTATAGCGTTTCAAGGGAGAGCATTTGGTTTACAAATGATAATACATTTTGTAACATGCATTCCACAATATTATTATTTGCAGTGATGAATTTTTGCCCGTGCGCAATTGGAGTCCTTTAGCCGATAACTGGTCACGTGATACTTTGACGTTTTGGCGACGTTTTTCACACGTTTCAAATGTAATTTGCAACCGAGATCTGTCCAAAATGTTTGATTCATCACTTTTTAAAGGTATACAGTCGGACCTCTATAACTCGAACCTCCCTAAGGCGAATTGCTCTTTAGTCCCCGGCCGAATCCCCAAAAGGCCAATGTCTTTTCGACTACCTCAACTTGAACATTTTTGGCTCTCAACCTCCCTTAGTCGAATTTTCTAAGGCCTTCGAGTGAGGCTACACTTCGAGCCAAACTAAGCTAACAGACTTTTTTCCCTAAATACACATGTACGCACTGTATTTGTTTATTGAAAAGTGTTATACAGCAATTTCTCAAGCGGAGAAATTCCATTGTACAGTATTTATTGAAACAATATTATTTATTCAGTAATTCTCAAGTCAGAGAATTAAAATACTGTACAGTATAAGATTTATCAAAACCTACTGTATTAATAAATCGAGTTTATTCAAAAGTTAGTAATTAATTCCCTAAGTCGGAATGTCGGTCTCGGCAAAACGAGATTCCATTACGAGAAAGAATCAAAAACGAGATTTAACAAGATTATAAAAAAATCGAAGAAAGTCGTTGAATTTAAAATTTAAATTGATTTATTTCTCTAAAAGAATCGAACGTGTTTGTCGTGTTTATTTTTTTCTCTCAGATTTATGAGATAATTGGTAATTTATAAATTCGAAGTATGAAAGTATAAGAATAAAGCTACAAAACTAAAAACAAAAATCTGGTTTTATTTTTGCACAATCAATCAATTAATAAAAAATCTCGTTTTTTTCTCAGTCTCGTACAAGGTCTCGTCTCGGAACCTTCTGATTTTGTCTCGGAAAACCGAGACTTGAAAATGACCGAGATTCTGGAAGCATACTTTTTCAGTCACCGAATTGCGCACCCGTGCGCTATTGACAAAAGGTTTTGCCCGCCCACGCGCAATTGGAAAGCCGCGGGCAATTAAAATCCTTGGTCGCTGGTCATCTTCGAAGATGATACAATATATTTTTTGAACCAAGAGTACGCAGAAACACCAAAACCCACATAAACAAACACCCATTGCAAAACATCAACAGGTCATTGGTGTGGGAATTATAATATTCCATAACAACGATTAACGATAATAACGGTAATAAATGAAACAAATGAAACGAAGTTTCAGTGAGTATGTGAACGACCTCCTTCGAAGCTTATCTTTTGTAATGCTAAGTGAGAATTGACGCTTGTTTTGTTAGTCAATTGCAACCCTAATGAAAGAAAGCTAAGTGGCCTTATTTCTAATTTGCTTAAAAATATTTTTCGTGCTAACTATTTAGCAGGAAGTCAAGAAGAAACGTAAAAAAAAATTAAAACTCAGGCTTACCATTGCATTATAATGGCGGTACTATCCAGTGGATGATGATGTAGCCATAGTGAGATTGAGCAGAATAATCAAGTTGCTGTTTGCCTCTTAGCTTATATAGTTCACGGGGCCAGGTATATGAAATGATCATCTTCTGCCTTGGGCTATGTGAAGCTGAACGGGCAGTGCAGGCAAGTCGTCACTCGGGGGTCGGATTTGATTTTTCCGATGAGGGTAAACAAAATCGTGAGTACATGATTGTTTGGTTTGTGGGATCGGTTTTGGGGGTTTCCTTGAAATTGTTTGAGATTTCTCGATTTTTGAAGCTTTTTTCGTGCAAATTTATTAGTTGTTAACAAGCTAGGAATTAAGTGGGAAACAATAGAAAAAGCTGCCAAACTGCAATATCAAAACAATGGAGGGACGGACGAACGTTTCAAGGTGGACAACATGTTGGAACGGTTATTGCAAATATGCAGTAATCGTGATTAATTCTCGTGTTTATTTGGTAAATGTTGGTGGAAAAAAATTAATGGAAGAATTATTATTGGAATTTTTTGGTATTTTAAAATTATGAGTGATCCAAATAATTTTATTTTTTTTTACTTTTTTCGGCTTTTCGTGGATTTCTTTTTGGCCTAATTTTGTTTTTTTTGGTTTTTTTAATTTTTTAATTTTTTTTTAGTTTTATTTATTTATTTTTCTGTTTCCTACTGGGAGGTTTTTAACGATGTATGTTTAAACCCTTTTTCAGCCAACTTTATGAGTTTACAAAGGTCATTACCCTCATTTCAGTGTTTTCTTCTTTTTAACTTTCATTCGCAGTTGAACTTTGAACCCTTTCCCACTATTCAATGAAACTGGTGCTCATCCTGAACGCACTAAAGTGTGTCAACCTGCATAATCTTCATATCTGGTTAAAAGAAGAAAAAAGAAAAACCCAGAAACTTTTATCTTAATTTCGATCGCTTTGAATTGTAGTGCAAAATCCAAACAAAAATAATAATTTTTTAAAATTTAAAAAAAAAATCAAAAAAAAAAAAAAAAAAAAAAAAAAAAAAATTTTAAAAATATTTACAAATATTTGTGTCAAGTAAAAGATGAAATTAGTAAACTCACTTTCCTTTCCTCAGAAAAAAAAATTAGATGAATTTATAATGAGAATTAGTTATGCTGATGTGAAAGTGAATGAGGATGGCCATATTCACATGTAAGATTTATTTACACCTGAAATAATTCCGGAAGATGGAAATTTTTTTTTCCATTTTTTTTTATAATTATGTGAAAAAGAAATGCCAACTTACTCACCTACATTCATCTTTACTTCCTCAAAAGTGAAAGGACTATTCTCAAATCATTTGTTGGGCTTTTTGCAATTAACTTGGTTTCTTTGGAAAACATGCATACATTTTGTAACCTGCTTTTCTTCTTTTTCTTTTTGAAAGAATTTTTTACACCGATGGATTTAAAGTTCTAGATAACAAAGAAGCTGAGGAATTATTGCTTAAAAAGGTGTTGTTGCTTTCAATGCAAATTTTAAATTGAAATAGTTGAGAATTCAAAAGTGGTTTCGAGTGTTTTCTATTTTCCTACTTCTAATTCTAATTTTTACATCCTTATGTAAACTATGTTGAATAATTTAAATCGCTTATCTAAGCTGACTTTACAAAGCAAATAGAATATTCAAGTTTTCAAGTGGCGTGAGAAAATTGCATTTCTTATAGTTATTGAAGAAATTGGACTATTTGGTTCTTCATTTTTCATTTTCTGTATCTTTGGCATTAATTTTCTTGTTGTAAAAGAACAGCCAGTAGTCTCATTGTTGTAAGAGAACAGCCAGTAGTCTCATTGTTGTAAAAGAACAGCCCGTAGTCTCATATTTGTAACAATGAAACCATTGTTGTAACACTATTTACAGTGTTCTGTATTGTTGCATTATTGCCAGTACGATCTCAGTTGTGTTGTATTATTGCCAGTAGTTTATGCTGTGGTATTATTGGCAATAGTTCCAATGTTCAAGCTGTAATGCTGTGTGGTGTCATTGTCATTTGTTGCATATTTACCAGTATTGTTGTAGGAGTAGCAACAAACTTGTTATTTTGAACAGAGAAGCAGGTGAAGGTAAAACTTAGTTTTTATAATTTCATTTAATTTAACAAAATTTATTACATTAGACAGAATTAATATGTCCATTCAGAACTCGAATCTTGGAAGGCTGTCTGTTTACAACACTAATGTGAACTTGAGTTGGATTTTCCAAAATTATGTGTTACCGCAATCAAAATTCAACATTGCACCGGTGAAATAAAAGGGATTAAGATGCAGTTCACCTTGCAATGACACTGAACAACCAAAAATGTTATTATTATCATTATTATTATCAATTTAATTAAACTTCCATTTATTTCACACAAATTTGTAATTGAGCCTAAAAGGAATATTTAAAAAACACTAGAAATTATTTCTTGGTCTCAAAATTCAAAATAAATTTTTTTTTTTTAAAAAGTATACAGAGACTGAATTCATCTTAATCCTTTAGTTCCATCACGACTGACCTAAATGCAGACTTGTTTTCATTAGAAATAAAAAAAATTTAAAAAACTACACATTTTTCCTCTGGCGGCAGATGCACCTACAACTGAGATTCAACCTTTAACTGTTCTTTTTTTTAAATATTTCCACGTGGGCAAGAAATAAGCTCTAATTATAAGAATGGAGAAAAAATACAAAAGATTTGATCAGTTTTCGTTTTTTGATGACCTGGGAATAGAGAAAGTTGAGAGACTTAAATAAATTCAGCAATAAGTGGATTTTGATGTCAAGTAGTGAATTTCACTTTGAAAAATTCTTCTGACTTTTTATTACGATTATTATGTGAAAATGGGGTACCTTGGGGTACCTTGACTCGAGGTTTTTTTTTTAAAAATTATTTTTTGGTACAAAGTGTAAGGAAATGATGGACTGAATTTTGCAGGAGATCAAAGATCACATCTTCTCCCTTTTTTCTCATCTGGATTTTCTTGTTTCCAAATGGAGCAAAGAACTTTCTTCAGGTGACAGAACAAGGAAAAAAGTGTGCGACTAATTTAATAAAATAAATAGTGTTAAAAGATTGGTTTTCCTAAGGTTTGAAAGTTATGTTTGTTTAAAAATTTAAAAATGCCATCTTGATGCATTTCTGTCCTAGTTTGATGGTGTGACATGTAAGAATAACAACTTTCTTAAGATATGGAATTAGTTCACACGCTGCAATTATCAAATGTAACATTTAATTTTTTTTAATTTTTTTTTCTGAATGTTTTGGCGTGGGATCCAAAAATGCGAAGTAGGAAAAAAATGTATCGGATTTTTGAATTGATTTTAACGAAAGTGTAAAAATGTAAATGTAAATATAAACGCAGTAATTTCTGTACTTTTCTCTGAGTTTATATAAAATAAATAGACGAGTACAGTCAAATATTGTTATAACGAACCGCGATATAACGAATTTTTGTTATAACGAATTTTTGTTATATTGAATTTTTGTTTTAACGAATTTTTGTTATAACGAATTTTTGTTATAAAGAATTTTTGTTATAAAGAATTTTTGTTAAGACAAATTTTTGTTATAACGAATTTTTTTAAAATGACTTTGCTGGTTGGCCATAAACACCATGTTAAACAATTTCGATATAACGAATTTTAATATGATGTCCTTATTTAGAAAACGAGAGTACAATAATATGCATTGCGGAAATTTTCTATTTTAAAACGGTACGCATGTTAAGATATGCTAATCAGTGGTCAATTTACATAGGTACAGGTGGCACTGCGGAGGTGTAGCGTCATAAAAACTCAAGTTACAAAAAGTTGAAATTAATTTTATTTTAATTTTTGCAATTTGGGAGCACGAAACATACGTATCTCTGCAATTCGGGGGCCCCTAAAACTACGGGGCCCCTCTTTTAGCTATTTGCACAGATTGTGAATGAACCAATTTCTGCTTCTATTAATGAAAAATCATATTGACCTCATGCATTCCTATGTGGGCAAATCTCAACTAATTAAAACAATTTAAATTTAAGCCTAATTTTAAGGTAAAAATAATGATTTAACCTTATTCTCACATTCCATAATTTCCTTCTGACCCGCATTTTTCCTTAATACTTTCAATTATATTCTTCCAGACACACTTGAAAGTCAAAAAGTGTATAAAAAAGTGCTTTCTAATCCACTTAAAACGAATATCAAGGTTTAGCCTTGCACTAAGGTCCTAGGACCAAATTTACCCAAATAAATTTACATATTTTAAGAATTAATTTTCAAAAAAAGAAAAACAAATTTTCTTTGTGATTATTACGAATCAAGTGTTGATATTCCACTGAGTGAAATGATGTCTATGGGAATTGAGCGTGGAAACCTTTTAGCCCTCAATTACACAGTGATAGTAAGTCAACTCGTTTCCAATTATCTCACAAGAAATATCCAGTGAGTGCCCCAAGGTCGATACGTACACTTGACCCTTCACCTAGTGTCGTCATTGAACAACCTTGCTGATATTATAAATGCAGTAGCATCTCTTTTTTTTTTTTTTTTTTTTTTTAGGTTTTTAAGTACCGTTGACTTTTAAGCTGAAAATGTCAGGCAGATACATATTACTCGAAGGCCAAGTAGCTGTAACTCGCGACCTTCGGTCCAAAAAAGGGTTATGTGGCAATGTTTGTGTTTATGTCGAGATTGCACTTGTTTTGTGTTGGATAAGACAAAAAAATTAAAAATTCCCAAGTCAAGGGCATTTGTTGTGTGGAAAGAAGGCGCTATTTCCTTGTGACATATTTCTTAATTAATTTGCATTCAGGAACGTTAATTTGCGCCATTGAGAATTTCAATTTCTGTGGTTTTGTGGTCGTCCATTGTTGAAAAATGGAATTTTTATTTTTTTAAATATTTGTCAGGAATTTTTTTTTTTTTTTTTTTTTAGTTCGGGGTTCCCTGCAGAAGCATGGGGGGGCGGGGGCCCTTGTGTAAAATTGCGCTCTTGAGACACGTGCAATAAGTTGTGGTTTGTGGGCGGCTGCTGGTTGTTTGGGCCAAGGTGGGCTTCACCCGGATGCACGCAAGATGCGGATCTTCGGTTAGGTTTTTGAATTGGACATTCAAGATGTGTCACGTTTCGGATGTGGACATGGATGGGACATGTGGAGCTGAGCAATGGGCGTCCTTGGGATGTGGCAGCGGCGCTTTATTGAGGTCGTTTAGTGCTCGGTGCGAAAACTTAATTTGCTTGTTCCCTACGCAGCAGTTTTGCTCGCACCTGAAGAGAAACACAATTTGAAATAAGTTTACAGGTTTTAACAAACGAGAACAAATCATTCCCAACTATTTTTAGTTTTATAAATAAAAAAATGTTTTGGGTTTTTTTTTGTGGATTTTTTTTGTGGATTTTTTGGTTTTTTTAGGTTTTTTTTGGGTTTTTTAGTTTTTTTTTGGATTTTTTGGGTTTTTTTTAATTTTTTTAAAAGGTTTTTTTTGGGGGTTTTTGAGGTTTTTGAGCTTTTTTTGAGAGGGAAAAATAATTTTTTTGTGTGATGTCACTACTTGTTTAATAGAAACCGGAATAATTCATACAAAATTTCATTTATTTATTTCCTCTACTCAAGGTCATTGAACGTGAATATCAACAACACTTGTAATCCTTCTAATAGACTGGTTGATCACCTCCATTTCTGCTTTCTAATACGTCTGTCTCATAATTATCCTCATGGTAAAACACCAAAATTTAAATCAAAAAAAAAAAAAAAATTCAAAAATAACTAAAACACGTTTTATCATCACGACCCGACTTATCTGTACTGATTACAATTAGAACGGGGCAAATATCGACGCGCGAAAGCGGCGAAAACACGAGAAGAAAAGAATTGAGATCGGGACGTTTTTTTAGCCTGCAGGGAGATCACGTGCTTGATGCGCGGGGTCACGACCAGAAGAAACAGAAGATTGCACGGGGAAGATGACGACGTGCGAGACTGGTTTTTATTTATTTTCAAAGGGTTGGCGGAAAGAAAAGTGGATCGAGGTTACCGGTGTCCTAAGTGCTCGATGGCCTCATCATTAATAACCGACTGAGACATGTTTATGGCCCGTTAGAGTTGACACTCGTGGGTCACATGACATTGCGTTACACATCCAGTGGGCCAGATAATTGGGAATTTACAATTTGTTGCGACTTATTTCTGTAATTGGATTGACCTTTGGCGATTAAATGAAGATGTCTCGGCTGTATATCAATGCGAATCTAATTAGTGGACATGTTTGGGTTGTTTTGTATAATTGTAGGACATTTAATGAAGTCATTGCTAACAGGTCGCAAAATGGCGTCATTTTTATTTACAGTCGTAGCTCGTTATAACGAATTTTCGATATAATGAGTTTTTTTAAAATGACTTGGTTGGAACACCGTGTTAGAAAATTTCGATATAACGAATTATTCGCTATAAATGTGTAGGTTAACGGGGTGTTGTTGAGTTCCGGTTGTGAAGAATTGTTAAATTGTGTAGAGATTTGAAGATTTTGTCGGTTTTGGTTGAATGGGAAGTTTGGGATGCATGTGGCGCCTTGCTGTGGTGGATTGTGGCACTTTCAGAATATTTAAGGTGAATTGGGAACTTTCGAGTGAAATGTAAAGTGGAAATTGTTTGATTTTTTTATTTCTTTATTTTTTTTTTGTTAGAGGTTAAATTTGAGTGGTTTGTGGTTCATCAGCAAGTGTCCTTCAATGACAGGCTGAATCTAACACGACCTTGATGTAATACGTGGAAATGAGGATATTACAAATTTCTGTATTATTTTTTTTTATATTTTTTTTTTTTAAGTGAAAATTTTAAGTAACTCTTTTTGGACTATTTTCCGAATTGGTTTTCAACGATTTTATGCTTTAATTCGTTTTGCATTGACTTTTAGTAATTATTTTCAAAACCAACGTAGTGTGCGGTGATTTGCAGGAATGCCGACCTTCTCGCTTTTAACCTTTCCTTGCACGAATCAATAATTCATCTTTTTAATAAAAATAAAAAATTAAATAGTAATCCTAATAACAAAATTCTTGTTGTTCATGAACTTAATCGCTTTTAAAACATCTCCACAAACAAAACATTCACCAAAAACATCTTTTATTTAATCATCATCAATACAATAATAATAAAAAACGATGCATCAGCTGCAATTCAATAAACAAAAATAAAATTAATAAAATTCATTTAAAAACAATTTTTTTTTAAAATTACAGTTGAACCTCGTTATAACAAATTGCAAGGGACCCGAGAAATCGGTTCGTTATAACGAGAGTTCGTTATATAAAATTTTTTTAACGTGGTGTTCTATGGCCAACCAACAAAGTCATTTACAAAAATTCGTTATATCGCGGTTTGTTATAATGAGGTTCGACTTTATACTTACTAATAATGTCCCTTGCCGTATCCTCCATATCCACCATATCCGAAATCTCCATACCCGTGACCATATCCGTGACCATAACCGTGGCCAAACCCATAACCGAAGGGTCCATAACCATAACCGCCGTAGCCTCCGTAGCCGCCATATCCTCCATATCCACCGTATCCTCCATAGCCCCCATAGTAACCTTTACCATAGTACGGGTAGTAGGAGCCATGGTAACCAGAACTTTCCCCTTGCAGTTCTTTTGTTTCGGCTTTGTCTTCTTTGGATTCTGCAGTTTCGGATAGAATTTCGGCTTCTTTTTCTTCTGCGGCCAATGCGGCGGCAAAGAGAACGCCAAGGAAGAGAAGTGCTAATACCTGAAAGAAGGTGTAAATATGTTTTTTGCTGAACTCTGTAAAAGTGTAAAGAGTTTGACTTGCCTTTTGGTTTGTCATTTTTGTGGTTTGGTTGAATGTGAATGTTGTGTGGTGGAAGATTGGGTTGAGTATTTATATGCTGTTGCATGAAAGTGACATTGATTTTGGTGTCAGGCGGTTCACAGTACAGTGCAGTCACGGGTCGCGAAAAGTTGGTGAAGGACTGGAGTCGATTGTAATTTGCTTGTAGTTGGTACACACCCTTCCCTTGGCAGTTGGGAGTTTGGTTGGTAATTTCAGTGTGTTTGCTCTGTTGGTTTTTGGAGTGGAAATTTGCACTTGGTTTTAAAGGTCGTCAAATTACTTTGTATAGGTTATTTACCAATAGCTTGGTGGTGGATGGTTCAACAATCAGAAATATGGCAAAATAAAGGCGAAATCTTCAGATTACAACAGAACTGTGAAAATTATGTCAGAACTAATGAATATACAGCATCAGTGGTGTAACTATGCAAAATGGAAAAAGGGCCCTTTTTTATATTTTATGTATAACGAATTATTCGTTGTGTAACAAACAAGTTTATAGGACCACTAGAATACCCAGAAGCTCTTGTTACAACAACGTTTGAAAATTGGTCACATGATCTTTTGTTACAAGCACGACCACGTGGACGAGAAGCACAGACACCGAAAGGGGAAGAAGTGGACGGGGAAAGGCGGTGGTCTGGCAGGGAAGCTGAGTTATGGGAAGCGCAGGGGCAAAGGTGGCAAAAGTGGGGGCAGAGGCCGCGCATCGGATCCGGTGCTGGTTTATGTTAAGAAGGAGAAGAGGCCCGTGAAAAGGAGAAGGAAGAAGATGAAGGGTGCGGCGCAAATGAAAAGTTTGGATGAGAGGCCATTTTGTGCACGTGGACATGATGAGTTTTGCCAGGTGGATCCGTATTATCCAGAGTATGGAGATGGTGGAAATCGAGTGTAGTGATTCTTTGG
>JAQIXU010000575.1:0-29508 GCA_034701245.1 Strigamia transsilvanica | reverse complement strand
GTGCTTTTCACATGTAAAAGTGTGCTTTTCATGTGGAAAGCACACTTTTACATGTAAAAAGAACACTATTGCATGTAGAAAGAACACTTTTACATGTAAAAAGAAAATTTTTACACCGTGTAAGAGTGTGCTTTTTACATGTAAAAGTATGCTTTTCACGTGTAAAAGTGTGCTTTTCATGTGGAAAGCGCACTTATAGATGTAAAAAGAACACTTTTACATGTAAAAAGAACACTTATACATGTAAAAAGAACACTTACACAAAAAAAAAATTTACCGAATTTACCGGTATTTACCGGTTAACCGAAAAATCCCAAAAAAAATTACCGGTTTACCGGAAAAAAATAAAACGCGGTAAATTGAATGCCCTAGTGTTACTCAAGTGATTCTATTAATTTTTGGTGTAATGGCCGTCGGAGTCTACTTGACGTCCCACAAACTCAACATAGAAGCGATCTTGATGTTAATCACTTTTATTATGATTATTCCTCCAGCACTCAGCTCTTATGTTTTCTTTTACTGCAGAAGATTTGCAGTATCTTCGGTTTTGCAAAAACTGTCTAATTTACCATCCAGTAGAAAATACTCCAAAATTCAATGGAGAAGGCAAATCTTTCAAGTAATTGTATTTACACTGCTGCATTTCACTTTAGAAGGAATCAAACAGAACAAGTTTATAGACAACAAGGAATACTTAGAGTGGACATGTGCTATTAGGTTGATGTTGTCTGAAGAGAAGTGCAAAGATCCACAAATCCTGTCCAAGATGTTAATATTTAACATCTTGGAGTCATTGTTTCTCAACATTTTCTGCCAATTCTTTCTAAGTATCGCATGTTGTTTTTTCTCACATGTTTGCACATTGCTTGTTTTGTATTTCCAACAAATGGACGACAATATTCAAAGAATTATCAACACTAAACGAATCTTCAGCAATGCCCAACTGTCGCAATTCGAGAAAGACTTTGTTGCTGGTGAAAAGATGGCTGATGAAGTATCGCGAATATTTACGCCAGTACTTTTAATTTGGTGGCTAAATGCCGTAGTTCGGATTTGTCTACGTTTACGGATTGTTATTCATGCCAAGTCGGGACGGCTCGGTGGTATTCTGGAGTTATTAATTGAAATATTGAGACTCTTTGTGCTGTATAAAATTCCTTCGCATGTCAACAGGACGGTATGAAACTTTTCTATTTCTAATGTGTAGGGATAGTGAATTTTTTTTTTACAGGCTAAATCAGTAACTGAAAATTTTACAACGTTAAGAACAGCAGAAGATGTAAGTTTGCTTTAATAAGCTTTACAGTGAGACTGCAAACTTTTAATGCAGTATATTTCATTTTTTTAGTTTGCTTATAATCACTTTTATTTCCACTTGCTGTCAATACAAGTTGGCATCAATGTTGCGGATTTGTTCCTAGTTGATTCGCAATCTATATTAAGTGTAAGTCGTTGTGTAGAATGAGACGGGCGCAAATATACATCGACTGATTTGTCAATAATTGTAATTTTCAGGTGGTTGCAACCATATTTTCGTATGCAGTCATATTATTCCAAACGAGATAAAAGTTACAGAAACTCAACTCAACTGAAAATTAAGACACACAAATTTATAAAATAAATAGAACACGGGAAGTGATAATGTAATGAAATAACGTAACGAGGAGTCGCGACTGTTACTTGGCCATTTATAATTTATAATTCCATAGGCAATCACTATAGTGTAGCATAGTGCCATAGTGACATTCTACAATGCCTTCAAAATCATTGTACCACACGCCAAAACAAGAGCGCACAGAATGCAAGTCACGCTGCCCACCAGTCGCCAAATTGGACGGTAGCCAATTGTGTTTTGTATTAGTTGGTTTTACAACCGAAAAATAAGCTATTTCAACTGTAAGTACCTTTTTAGTTTGCCAATTTAAGTTTCGACGTTTTAGTTAGATTTTCAAACCATTCTTGCGACCTACGTGTCAAGTGCGAAATTTTAGCCATTTGTTTACTAATTGCCCAAACAAGGCACTAGGACCAGGAAAAACACAATCCAACCCTAGTCTTTTATATTTTATTCTGTTTATTTTTATTATACATTTAATACACAATAAACCATAGACTTTTTTGTAAACATTACATGCACGAATTCGCTTATTCTGTTTGGAATAAAACGACAGCATATGTTATAATAGTTGCAACCACCTAAACAAAAATTGTGGACAATTATTCACTATAGGAAATTACATGGTAAACAAATGTCACATGATGCGTTACATTCAATATGCTGCCCGGAGTAATCAAAAACAATCCAGAAACATTAATCCCAACGTCTGATGATTTGAGAAGAAAGTAAAAATTGTTGAACGCATTCTAAATAAGTGGAAATAAATTACCATCCATCAATCAATCAAAAATTCACACTTACCTCGTCACCTTTTGCGGGCATTAAAGTGGCAAAAAATTCAGTCACAGATTTCGCCTGTATAGAAATAAAAATTCAAACTAAAAATCCAATAAAAGTTTGTGGTCACAACTCACCTGGCGGTGAATATCCGATTCATTTTTATAGAGAACAAACAGTCGAATTGCATCAATTACTGGAAGAATTAAACGATAGCATCTTTCCAGTTTGATATCCATTATTACACGCACACCCATGCAAATACTAAATATACTATAAATCCACCAGATCAAAATAATTGGCGAAAACACATTCGACAGTCCATTGGTCAATTTTTTGCCCCTCTGGAACTTCTTTTTCAACTCCGAAATCTCATTGCTGTAGACAATCCCCGCAGTTTCGATCTTTTCGTGAATTTCGCCGCCAATTTGCGTAAAATAAAGCGCGAGTAAATGGCAAATGTGTGCGAAAAAGCAGTAGGACAAACTTAAAAACACGTTGGTTATGACGTGAAATAAATTCACGAAATGCAGAATGATTCGCGCCCAAAAAGTGTTGCACCCGCGCGGCCGCATGAAATAATAACACGCGTGTTCCACTCCTGCCCGGTCGGTGGAGATGTTAATCTGGTCACCAATCAAATCCAAAACGTGCAACAACATGATCAAACTGATTTCTACAGCTAAATATCTATACTGCTTTTGTGAGTAGCTCAAACTAGTACCCAACAGCAGTATAATATTCTTCAAACTGCTCCAAATGTCTCTTCGTCGGATATACAAGAAAACGTGAGTGACAAACGCCAATGCGGTCGGCGCGACCAGCAAAACGGCAGAAGCAAACTGACGCATGTCGGGGGAAAGCGAGAGAACGTAGAAAACGAATGCCGTTACTCGGTAAATCGCTTTTGTCACGTAGCAAAGAGCGAAAAACAGAAAAACGACAAAATCGATCCGTTTTTGAATTTTCGTACCTCGTGTACCGGTAATATCCAACCCGAACGGTAAAAACAACCATTTCACGAGCAAAGTTGATTTTCGCAAGTACTTTTTGCCACTTGACAAACCCATCGTTTTGCTCAATCGTTCTAGGGACGCGCACGGCAATTGAACCATTCAATTTATATATTTTTACTTGACGATACGAGTGATTGATTGCTTTGAAAAAAGTCGTTTATTCATTTCCGCTGACCGCTGAGTGATGTTTTTGCAATTTGCAACGGCTCAAATTGATCTCGCACGATTAATCTATTCTATTCTTTAATTGCGTACACGTTTTCGTTTTAAAGTTGATAAGATAAACATTTGATTAATTTCTTAAGCGACAACATATTAGTCAAAGTTGTGTTTTCTGAAGTACTATTCTTGCCATTACTAAACTTGGAAACGTAGATGGACATCTCCGCTTCGGAACCGGCCGTTTGGATCATCAACAAATTACTTCGTCGCGCAAACTCGCCGTCAATGATCACCGTCCTCACCGCATATTTCGTAAACGATTTTAAATTCCTGACAATCATTTCGTCCCAAACTTCTTCCGGCTCGATCTGGATCCATGTCTTCTCCCCTAGACACACAAAAACAAATTTAAACGCAACTAATTTCTATTATTTATCAATAAACCTGTGGTGATACCAATGGGACTTTCCCATGTTAGGCTAGGAATGCCCCACATTAGGGTCCCTTAGTCTAGTTATCATTCCCTCTTCGCTGATTCATTTCCTCCTTAAGCACAGGTGCACGCCCTCAGGCAATGTCGTGTTGCTCGGTTTGTCTCCTCATTGGCCAAACCGATCACCTGACTAAGGAGATAAAAGGTGAGCTTTTCCGGCAGAACAGAACCAAAAACCGAACCGAACACAACCACACCAACTGCCTTACAAAACGTACAAGAAGTGACCTTTCAAGGACGGTTATTTCTAAGTTGGCCCGATAGCCCTAATCGGAGTTTCGTGGCTAACCCAACCGATAGAACTTCGATCGACAAGTTGCTTCTTTTGACCAATCGAACGATTGTTTGAATCTTCGCAACCCCTTAGACAACACATGAAGGCCAATCGAAGACAGTCTCCACCCGTAGCATTCAATTGCGTCCAATGAGTTGACCATACGGGGCAAGAAGAAGTAAGACAATGCCATTACGAATACGCGTGGAGGCAAACCAACACGTGATCTGAAGACGCCATCTTGTTCGCCCTTGAAAGCATCAGGAAGAAAGAGACTTATCTTTTATTGTACTAACCAAATCAATAAAAGACGTCTTAAACATACTGTTACGTGATTATAGGGAGGAGATAACCGCGTGAACAATCTGTGAAATGACTTGAGACTAAAGTGAGCAGACTTTATGTTTAGCCTTTCTTTATTCAAACCGGAACTCTAAACAACTTAGGAGTTTTGAGATAATTCAATTATAAGACAAACTAGGACCTTAACTCTAATTGTAATTCAATCTTAAGTTATAAAGGTTTTATAATTTTACATAACTTTTACACAATTTGAGTAGAGAGAGAAAGTGAATAATTTCTAAGTTCAATTCTGTGTTCAAAGTGACAACCTCTTCTGAGTTCAAAGTGACAAACCCCAATTGCCTGGTCTCTAAACAAGCCGACAAGAGAAGGGCAAAGAGGAGCAAAGAGGGCAAATAGGTAGTTTGGCTTTCCAAAGAGAACTGATTTTATTAGGTTCTCTGCTTTTTTGCTAAACTCCCATTCTCTCCACAGAGGGACAATTGACCTGTTTAATTATGCACAAGGCATTATCTACAGTCAACGCCATCTATGAAGAGTCTAGAGAAGCCAATTCCGCTAACGCCATCTGTTGAGAACTTTCGGAAGCTAATTAATGGCCACTATGTGGTGAGATTTTTACAAAGCGAATTATGCCAAATTGCGCAGTACAGGTCGGCTAGGTCTTAGAACGGCTTGTACGCATAACAATATTCGCTGTATTGCAATTTCATTGTTGGTAACCATTAGTAATAAGGTAGGTGATCCATTCAGTAAAAGTGATAATTCAATTCACGGAGTTGCATCAAACTCCTACTCTATCTTACTGATTAATAAGCGAGTAGGGACGCGGCACATCACAAAATAAACTTCATATCGAATTCGTAGATCCCACATTGAACTCACACTTTTGCGAATAAATTCCACTCTAGTGCAGCTGAATTTTGAGGAATTTTGCAACAATTTTGGCTAAAATTTCCTTGCCATGGGCCCCCGATCCTTCTAGGCTGTCTCTGGGTAAGGTTGTAACAGAAAAACCAGCTAAAACTGGTCAAATAATATTCTCCGTATTGGTTTTTTTCCTTGATGGTACGTATTCAAATGCTGCTCTGGTGTGAAAAATTGTATCGTTGGTGGGTTTACCCCATTATACAGCACTAATATACTTAAAGCTGACAGAGATTGATATGCGTTTGAAGCTGCAATTACTGTCACACCATTAACCTCAAGCAAAATTTACCGACACTACATTAATGTTGAATTTGCAAGTATTTCCTTCAATTGCTTTTCTGATAAACTAATTACTTTTTATTTCTATTTTTGATGTCAGTATGTGACATTTCTTTCCACAACTGACAGCAAAATACACATGTTTTGGTTTTTGCCCACAACTGACAACTTGTTTTGGCCTGAACTTCAACTATGCAGTTTATAGTTTCAAAAAACTTCACTCTAAAGACAAACAATGTTTTCAGATATCTATTTCTATTGTTTGGACTGTCTATCTCACTACCTCCCAAAAGGCATTGCAACTGGATTTTTCTTTTTGCATTTATTTTGCTTGGTGTTACTCAAGTGATTCTATTTATTTTTGGTGTAATAGTCGTCAATGCCTATTTCATGTCTCACAAACTCGACACAGACTCCATCATGATTTTAATCACTTATATTATGATTATTCCTCCAGCACTTAGCACTTATGTTTTCTTTTACTGCAGAAGATTTGCAGTATCTTCGGTTTTGCAAAAACTGTCTAATTTACCATCCAGTAAAAATTACTCCAAAACTCAATGCAAAAAGCAAATCTTTCAAGTAATTGTATTTACACTGCTGCATTTCACTTTAGAAGGTATCAAACAGAATAGGTTTATAGGCAACAAGGAATTCTTAGAGTGGACATGTGCTATTAGGTTGATGTTGTCTGAAGAGAAGTGCAAAGATCCACAAATCCTGTCCAAGGTGTTAATATATAACATCTTTGAGTCATTGTTTGTCAACATTTTCTGCCAATTCTTTTTAAGTATCACATGTTGTTTTTTCTCACATGTTTGCACATTGCTTGTTTTGTATTTTCAACAAATGGACGACAATATTCAAAGAATTATCAACACTAAACGAGTCTTCAGCAGTGCCCAACTGTCGCAATTTGAGAAAAACTTTGCTGCTGGTGAAAAGATGGCTGGTGAAGTATCGCGAATATTTACACCAGTACTTTTAATTTGGTGGCTAAATGCCGTAGTTCGGATTTGTCTACGTTTACGGATTGTTATTCATGCCAAGTCGGGACAGCCCGGTGGTATTTTGGAGTTATTAATTGAAATATTGAAACTCTTTGTGCTGTATAAAATTCCTTCGCATATCAACAGGACGGTATGAAAATTTTCTATTTCTAATGTTTAGGGGTAGTGAATTATTATTTTTTTGCAGGCTAAATCGGTAACTGAAAATTTTACAACGTTAAGGACAGCAGAAGATGTAGGTTTGCTTTAATAAGCTTTACAGTGAGACTGCAAACATTTATGCAATTTATTTTATTTTTTAGTTTGCTTATAATCACTTTTATTTCCACTTGCTGTCAATACAAGTTGGCATCAATGTTGCAGATTTGTTCCTAGTCGATTCGCAATCAATATTAAGTGTAAGTCGTTGTGTAGAATGAGTCGGGTGCAAATATACATCGACTGATTTGTCAATAATTGTAAATTTCAGGTGGTTGCAACTATATTTTCGTATGCAGTCATATTATTCCAAACGATATAAAAGTTACAGAAACTCAACTTAACTGAAAATTAAGACATACTTATTTTCGCGCTGAACAATACACGACAGCATAGTGATATTGAAAAGCGCCACAATCAAATGTCGCGCTTTTCAATATCGCGCTTTTTAGGGAATTCCACATTAATAAAGTAAATAGAACACGGGAAGTGATAATGTAATGCAGCGTTTCTCAAACTGTGCTCCGCGGAGCCCTAGGGCTCCGCGAGACACCTCAAAGGGCTCCGCGAGATACCTCAAAGACATAAAAGAACTATGTAAAAATAGGATTAGGGGCTCCGCACACAATGATTAGGGGTTCCGTGAAAATTCGTATGCTTTTGGAGGGCTCCGCAGCTCCATAAGTTTGAGAAACACTGATGTAATCACTAGTGTACAGTCCACGACAAAAAGATAAGTGCTCCCCATTTTTTCATCATTTCTTTGCAATGTGTGCATGTAGAGACTTGAAATTTTAATCAAAAGTTTAGAATTGTGGTACAGACAAATGCTGAAACTTATGGGGCAGTTGATAAACAAACATATTAATCTATTATAGTCTTTAATTGCGTACACATTTTCGTTTTAAAGTTGATAAGATAAACATTTGATTAATTTCTTAAGCGACAACATATTAGTCAAAGTTGTGTTTCCTGAAGTACTATTCTTGCCATTACTAAACTTGGAAACGTACATGGACATCTCTGCTTCGGAACCGGCCGTTTGGATCATCAACAAATTACTTCGTCGCGCAAACTCGCCGTCAATGACCACCGTCCTCACCGCATATTTCGTCAACGATTTTAAATTCCTGACAATTATTTCGTCCCAAACTTCTTCCGGCTCGACCTGGATCCATTTCTTCTCTCCTAGACACAAAAACAAATTTAAACGCAACCAATTCCAATTGTTTATCAATAAACCTGTGGTGATACCAATGGGACTTTCCCACATGTTAGGCTAGGAATGCCCCACATTAGGGTCCCCTAGTCTAGTTATCGTTCCCTCCTTGCTGATTCATTTCCTCCTTAAGCACAGGTGCACGCCCTCAGGTAATGTCATGTTGCTCGGTTTGTCGCCTCATTGGCCAAACCGATCACCTGACTAAGGAGATAAAAGGGGAGCTTTCCCGCTTTCCCGGCAAAACTGAACCAAAAACCAAACCAAACACAAATAAACCACACCAACTGCCTTATGAAACATGCAGGAAGTGACCGAGGATATATGCAAAGTCGGTGTGGCTCCCGAAAGGCACTGTTTTCCCAGTTGTAACGGTAAATTTAGGAATCGCTGATACATTGGCCCCGAGAACCTCTCAAGGACGGTTATTTCTAAGTTATTTCTAAGTTAGAAACTCCAGTTAGGGCTATCGGGCCGATAGCCGATGGCTAACACAACCGATACAACGGCGATCCACAAGTTGGGACTTTTGACTATTCGAACGATTGTATCGTCCTTCAAACCCCCTAGACAACACACAAAGGCTATCAAAGCCAGTCTCCAACCGGAGCATTCAATTGTGTCCAACAAGTAGACCATACGGGACAAGAAGAAACAAGGAGACGCCATTACGAACACGCGTGAAGGCGAACCAACGCGTGATCCAAAGTTGCCATCTTGTTCCTCCCTATCAGTAACAGGAAGAAGAAGACCTATCTTTTATTGTACCGTAACAGAATCAATAAAAGACGTCGAGTAACAAAAATCTTAATCATCAATTCAGTCTGATAAATTCAACCACAGAGTAGGGACGCGACAAACCTTCTTCTCTGTACGCCAGGAAAAACTCGTCTCCAAGATGCTCCTCGTCGTCGGGCAACCAAATCACTTTGATCGCAGCTTTGCCACCAATGTTTGGCAGTGGATACCAAATGATGTTTGGTGGATCCGGCATCTTTGCTGCGTATTCCGTCTTTCCTTCGACGGAAAACGGAGTTCCTTCCCCAACCTGGGTCAAAGCGCGGATGGTAAAGCGATATTTCGTGTCCATTTCCAGATTAGAGATCTTCACTCCGGTGATCCAGGGGTCGTTGAGCGCTCTGAACGAATCGTGTTTGGCTTTTTTCTTGCTAATTTGGCTTGTTGGGGTCAGATATATGTGATAGCCTGTTAGAATTCCGTTGGCTTTGACCGGTCTTTTCCATTTCAGGTAAATGCTGCGCGTGCTCATTGCGGTGGCATAAAAGGCGGACACCGGACCTGGACCTGGAAGATATTTTTAGGAGTAATTTAAATTTGGATGGTTTTGGTTCTTGTGTACTCGATTCAGGTGTTTCGAATGAGATGACGGTGGTGGTGGGACCGTCAACTTCGTCAGTGAACGCGTATAAATGAACGTAATTGGTCGTGAATGGCACGAAGGAGTTGATGCGCGCGTGCGAATCCGACGGATCGAACACGATTTCCTTCATATCCGCCATGTCGCTCCACATTTGGATCTGAGAAAATGAAAATTGTGTACACAACGTACAAGTATTTGTTTTTGTCGTTTTAAATTTACTTTGTAACCTCTTATTCTTCCGATATCCGTTTCTACTGGAATTGGTTTCCATTTAAATTCAGCAGTTTGTCCGTCGACCACTTTTGTAAGTGTGAAATTAGTTGGTGCCGTCAATGGTGGAGCATCTTTGTGTGTGCAAATAATTTTTAAAAATGCAGTTTGTGATGTGTACGAGAAATAAACTTACAGATTATGGCATTGCTGTTGTCTAAACTGTTTTCATTGTCGTAAAACAATGTCTGCTTTGTTTCCACGTAGATGTCTTTGAATTATTAAATATTTGGTTTGGTTAAGTTGAATTATAAGTGGTTGCCATTACTTACTGTGAAAATGAAATGTAATTAGCAGATTGAAGTATAATTCCGATGTGCAAATGTACATTTTGTGTGTCAGTATTCTAGAATATTCATCATTTAAAATATTAATTTTCCTTGCGCGGTAATAAGAAACCTCATGAAATTTGATACTAATTAGGAAAAAAACATTTATTTCCATAATCCTAATATACTAAAACACTAAATGCACAAATATACGTCAGAAATAAATTTAATTTTAGCATATTTCTTCGAAAATGCACTTTAATTACTTTTTTTAGATTTTTATGCGAATCCATTAAACGAATGAAAATGTAATGAATATTAAAAATAAATAAAAATAAAATACTCCAAAGTCTCTTTACTCTTCTTTAGGTGTGTGGTGATGTCACAAAAATTTATTTTTACCACAAAAATTTTTTTTCGTTTAATTTATTTATTTATTGACATTTAAAACACGAGGTGGCGATTCAGCTCAATTTCAATACCACAGAAAGAAATTCCAATACAAAGAATTTACAGTTATTTTTCTCATACAACCTGCTAGACCGACGCCATCCGTTTCAGAAACAACACAAAACGAACAAATTTCCGGAAGTCATGTGACTTAAACTGAAACAAGACAAACTAGACGACTGAAACTTGAGTTTTGGAATGCACCTACTAATTTTAGCTCAGTTTTTAGTTATTTTATCTTTCCGGGTTGTGCCTGTCTTCTTGCATAACTATTATATAATTTCCACTAACAAGAGTTCATTGACATTACCATTTCTGCTAATTCCTGGGTACGCAAAGAAAAGAATTAGTTTGTATGGTTTTTTGCTTATTTATTCTGCATATCGATTCCTAGAGGTTGCACAATCACAAAATCAGCTTATTTACATCTCGAGAAACGAATATCAAGATGCGTTTTAGCCTCGTTGTTTGCAGTGTGCTGTTGTTATTGACCATTGATGTATTGGCAGAAACGGATGGCATCGGTCTAACAGGTTGTATGAGAAAAATAACTACTTAGGTTCTGAACATTGGAGTTTTTTTATGAAATTGCGCAGAATCGTTATCTCATCTTATTGACGCTCGAAGCATGTGGAGCACAGGCTGCCGTAAAACTAGGTGTCAACGAAAATGTGGAGATCCACGGGCGTGTTGCAAAAGAATACGTGGACTTTCACGTTGTGTCTGCAATTGCTCCATATTTGGAAAATGAAACTTCGATTACAGAAGAAAAATCCTGTACTGTACTGTAGAGAATAAAAATGTTTTTTATCGAATCATTTATATTTCTTGCAGCTTGTTAATAGCGTTTTGACGACTTATTTGCAGTCATTAAGTCGTCACGCTACAAGTGAGTGGCAAATCAATCGATTAAGACGAAGTGCAATTGCCTTCGTTTTGAAGGTGAAAAACGAACAAATATTACGGTATGCGGAAAAGTTTGTTTCTGTGATAAAAATCCATTTTTTGACATCGTAAAAAAAATTAGAGTGAAGACACATTAGACCAATTCAAATTTGCAAAAAAAAAAAAAAAAAGGAGGAAAAATTAAAATTGCATCGGCCGGGAATCGAACCCGGGCCGCCCGCGTGGCAGGCGAGCATTCTACCACTGAACCACCGATGCTACAACCGCCTCTCCTCGTGGTTTAATTCACTTTTCTATTTTGCCTTAATTTTTTTTGGCGAGCTGATCAACAGAAATGGGGCCTTTAGAAATCTTGGGCCCTAGAGGAGTGCCCAATGTGTCATTGCGCAAAGGAATTACCGCAAAATGGTGTTGACTGTTGTGATGTTGACACACTTAACCTAATTTTGTATTTACATCGTGATGACGCAGCGTGCTGTTTACTGTTTTTGGCTCGACTTTTGACTTGTTTTTCCTAGGTTGTGGTCACCTCTGATTTATTTAGCTATAAATTCGAGAGTAATAGCGAAAGTAGGGGCGCGGCAACTCAACACCGATTCCTTCGCGGAGTGGCGCATTATCACACTGGGCAGATGGCAGTCGTCCAGGGCCCCAGATTTATACATGCCCCATTTCTGTTGATCAGTTTGCCAAAAAAAATTAAGAAAAAATAGAAAAGTGAATTAAACCAAGAAGGGGGAAAGCTGTAGCATCGGTGGTTCAGTGGTAGAATGCTCGCCTGCCACGCGGGCGGCCCGGGTTCGATTCCCGGCCGATGCATTTTTGATTTTTTCCTACTTTTTTTGGTGCAAATCTGAATTTCACTCTAATTTCTTTTACGATGTCAAAAAATGTATTTTTATCACAAAAACAAACTTTTCCGCGTAATGTTTATTTGTTTTTTCACCTTCAAAACAAACGCAATTGCACGTCGTCTTAACCGATTATTTTACCACTCACTTGCCAGCGTGACGACTTAATGACTGCAAATAAGTCGTCAAAACGCTATTAACAAGCTGCAAGAAATATAAATAACTCGGTAATAAAATTTTTTATTCCCTACAATACAGTACAGGATTTTTCTTCTGGAATCGAAGTTTCATTTTTCAATTACGGGGACAATTGCAGTAACAATGTGCACGACCACCACTTATTCTTCTGCAACATGCAACTGGACTTCCACAGTGTTCTCGACATTTTGGAAAGCAGTTCGACAAGGTATGAGCTTCAAAAAGAGGAAATGACGATTCTGCGCAATTTCATAAAAAAAACTCCAAAGTTTAAAATCTATATAGTTCTTTTTCTCATACAACCTGCTAAACCGCGGACATCCGTTTCTGCCAATACGTCAATGGTCAATAACAACAGCACACTGCAAACAACGAGGCCAAAACGCATTTTGAGTGATAATTGCAGAGAATACTAAACCGCTAACTATTGCAACTGTTTATATACTGCACCGTTCTAGTTACGTCAACAACAATTTTGTGATTGTGCAACTTCTAGGAATTGATAACCGGAATTGATACGCAGAAGCAATCAGTTTAAAATTAAACCATACAAACTACAGTAATTCTTATTTTTGTGTACATAGGAGTTAGAAGAAATTAAGAAATGGTACAGCCGGTGAACTCTTGTCAGTGGAAATTTTATCTGGTGAAACCAAAAGTAATCGAGATGCAAAACAGTAAGATAAGTAAAAACTGAGCCAAAAACAGTAGTAAACAACACTGCGTCACCACGATGGGGATTGAAAATTACGTGGAACTAGGCAGGGCCGGATCAAGGGCTTGGGGGGCCCCAGGTACTTGAGGCTGAGGGATATGAATTTTTGTTTTTACTAAAAACTTTGGGCCTCCTTGCAAAAATGTTATTGCCCCCCTCTCTAGAACCGGATTTAGGCCTTGGTGCATTGGGCCTCCGTTTTTAGGGGCTAGAAAATTCCAAAAAAAATAAAATTTCCAAAAAATTTCCAAAAAATTTTTTTAAAAATATTTTTTTTTCTTCAAACTTAAGATTTGGATCCCATAAATGGCTGTGAGATTGGTTCCCAGTCCGTAGAAGTGCCTTTAGAGTCCAAAATTAGAAGAAATAAAATTTCAAAATTAATTTTTTAAATTTTTTTTCCGGACGATCGGGGGGCCCGGGGCAAATGTTCCCAGTGTCCCCCCCTTAATCCGGCCCTGGAAATAGGCATGACATATAAATAAACATCCAACAAGTTAGACCCAAAGACCGAGAAGAAGAAGAAGACGACCACGACCGCCATTACACACGCGGACCATAGGCAAATCGAACATGTGCTCAAAGACGCCATCTTGTGAAGATTTCAGTGTAGCGGATTGTCACACTGGGCACTTGTCTAGAGCCCTAGATTTCTAGAGGCTCATTTCTGTTGATCAGTTTGCCAAACAAAATATTAAAGGAAAATATAAAAGTGTATTAAACTACGAAGAAAGACTGTCGTAGCATCGGTGGTTCAGTGGTAGAATGCTCGCCTGCCACGCGGGCGGCCCGGGTTCGATTCCCGGCCGATGCATTTTTAATTTTTCCAACTTTTTTGTTGCAAATCTGAATTGGTTTATTGTTTCTTCACTTTAATTTCTTTTACAATGTCAAAAAGTGTATATTATTCAAAAAAACAAACTTTTCCGCGTAATATGTATTTGTTTTTCATCTTCAAAACAAAGGCAATTGCACATCGTCTTAAACTCTTAATCGATTAATTTACCATTCACGTGTCAGCGTGACGACTTAACGACTGCAAATAAGTCGTCAAAACAAGCTGCAAGAAATATAAATGACTCGGTAAAAAACATTTTTATTCCCTAGAATACAGTACAGGATTTTTCTTCTGGAATCGACGTTTCATTTTCCAATTACGGAGCAATTGCAGTCACAACCTGAACGACTACGTTTTCTTTTGCAACACGCCCGTAGATTTCCACATTTTCGTTGACATTTAGCCTTATAGCACCACACGCTTCGAGCTTCAATAAGATGAGACGACGATTCTGCGCAATTTCATAAAAAAACCTCCAATATTCAGAATTTACACAGTTATTTTTCTCATACAACCTGCTAGACCGATGCCATCCGTTTCTGCCAATACGTCAATGGTCAATAACAACAGCACACTGCAAATAACGAGACCAAAACGCATTTTGAATGACAATTGCAGAAAATACTAAACCGCTAACTATTGCAACTGTTTATATACTACACCTTTCTAGTTACGTCAACAACAATTTTGTGATTGTGCAACTTCTAGGAATTGATAAACGGAATTGATACGCAGAAGAAATCAGTTTAAACCATACAAACTAGGAATTCTTATCTTTGTGTACATAGGAGTTAGAAGAAATCAAGAAATGGTGAACTCTTGTCAGTGGAAGTTACTTCTGGTGAAACCAAAAGCAATCGAGATGCAAAAATAGTAAGAAAAGTAAAAACTGAGCCAAAACCACAGATCTGTGGACAAAACAGTAAACAACACTGCGTCACCACGATGTGGATTGAAAATTAGATGGAAATAGGCACGACATATACAACCCATGCGTCAACACTCTGTGGTGACTTTTATAGGACTTTTCCTTGTCACTGGAGGTACTGTTTGGAGAATGACCTCTATTAGGGTCCCCTTGAATAGTTGCTGCTCCATTCGTAGCATTTCATCGCGTCCAACAAGTTAAACCCAAAAACCGAGAAGAAGAACAGACGGTCGCCATTACACACTCGGAGAAAAAGCAAATCGAACGTGTGCTCAAAGACGCCATCTTGTTAAGAATTCAGTGTAGCGGATTATCACACTGGGCACTTGTCTAGAGCCCTAGATTTCTAGAGGCCCCATTTCAGTTGATCAGTTTATTAAAAAAAATTTAAGGGAAAATAGGAAAGTGATGTAAACCACGCGCAGATAGACTCGTAGCATCGGTGGTTCAGTGGTAGAATGCTCGCCTGCCACGCGGGCGGCCCGGGTTCGATTCCCGGCCGATGCATTTTTTTTTCTTTTTCGTTCTTTTTCTCAAATCTGAGTCATTTTCTTTAATTTTGATCTAAATCGTCGTTATTTCTTTTGTTTCGAGTTTTTTTTAAAACTTCCAAATAGGAACAGTTGGCAAATACAATGTTTAAGAAAGTAAATAAGATTGAAAAGTTCTTTGTTTGCCGCATCGGTGGTTCAGTGGTAGAATGCTCGCCTGCCACGCGGGCGGCCCGGGTTCGATTCCCGGCCGATGCATTTTTAATTTTAATTTATTTACAAATTTTTTTTTTTTATGAATAAAATAAAAATAAATAATTTTAAACAAAAATATTTTGAAATTTAAAATTTCTTTTGAAAAGTCATTTTATTTTTCAAGTTCTGTGTTTGTAACGTTTAAAATAAGGACAGATAATTGAAGAAAAGTCGTTTCTTTAATGAAGTTTAATATCGCGTCGGTGGTTCAGTGGTAGAATGCTCGCCTGCCACGCGGGCGGCCCGGGTTCGATTCCCGGCCGACGCATTTTTTATTTTTATTTTTTTTACAAAATTATTTTCTTTTAACTCTGAAAAACCACATAGAATCGAATTCCTTCCAAACAAACATGTTTTTCTTTATTGTTGCAATTTTTCAAAAAAAATTTTTTAATTTAATTCTCCAAAAAAAAAATCCACAAAAATAATTCAAAAATTCTTTAAACAAAAAAAAAAAAGAATTAAAAATGCAATCAAAACAAAAAAAAATCAAAATTTTATGTCAGTTATTAAATGCAACCGAAATCAATAAATTCATCTGCATAAGCGCCCTCACAACTAAACCGCTCCATCCCAACGACTTCTACATTTCCCAACCAACTTCCACATTTCCCCACCAGACTACTCCGCCGTTATTTTCAAAGCCGCTGCAACTAAACCGCGAAACTGAAGTGTCCAAAACCACATTGAGCCGCCTACGAAATGCCATTTAAATCAAGGTACGCAATTCCCCGCTTAACCCAAACCTATACACCATTTCAAACAACTCAAATTACATCTTCAGATTCCCTCAAACCGCCTCGAATTAACGAAACCAACGCAAAACTCGCGAAAACTCGTCAAAGCTTCGACACCCGAAGCCAACAGTTGAAACCGACGACGGAAAACTTAATCAAATTAATCATGCCGTCGCAATTGGAATCCATTCTGGAAGGACAATATCATCTACATAAAACCATCGGCACAGGTCACGCAATGGCACAAAATTTCAAAATAAATTTCCAACGATTTTTGCGATTTTTCTTCGATTTTTCGATTTTTCATCGATTTTTTGCGATTTTTCTTCGATTCTTGCAATTTTTCTTCGATTCTTGCAATTTTTCTTCGATATCTTCGATTTTTTTTCGATTTTTCTTCGATTTTGTGAGATTTTTCTTCGATTTTGTGAGATTTTTCTTCGATTTTTGCGATTTTCCATCGATTTTTTCGATTTTTTCGGTTTTTTTTCGATTTTTTATCAATTTTTCATCAATTTTTCATCAATTTTTCTTTTCAGGTGGTTTTGCGAAAGTAAAACTGGCGACCCACGTATCCACGAACGAAAAGGTGGCAATAAAAATCATGGATAAGAAATCGCTGGGCGACGATTTGCCTCGAGTTAAGATGGAAATCGAAGCGTTGAAACATTTGAGTCATCAAAACATTTGTATTCTTTATCAAGTGATCGAAACCGACGCGAAAATCATGTTAATTATGGAGGTGAATATTGAAATTTGAAAATTCGAATTTAAATTAAACGTTTTACATTTTTCTTTCTTCTTCTTCTCAGTATTGTCCGGGCGGAGAATTGTTCGATTACATCGTGGAAAGGGACCGGTTGGATGAGAAAGAGGCGATGAATTTTTTTCGCCAGATTGTAACCGCCGTTGCGTATATGCATCATTTCGGTTATGCGCACAGGGATTTAAAGCCAGTAAGATGTCGACGTAAAATGAATTTTTTATGCGTGTAAATTCATTTTACACTTGCTGAAACGCATCCATGTGCAAAAATAGACCTGATTACGTGTATAAATGCACTTTTTTGGCAAAAATACGACGTTTTTGGACAAAACTTAATTTTTTTATGCTAAAAAATGAATTTTCCATGCATAAAAATCCATTTTACAGCTGCTGGAATGCATCTACGTTCATAAATAGACCTCTTTATGTGTGTAAATGCACTCTTAGGGCCAAAATACCTCGGGTTTTGATAGAAAAATGAATTTTTAACCATTAAAAATCCATTTTACAGCCGCTGAAATGCATCTAGGTGCCAAAACAGACCTGTTTAGGTGTATAAATGCACACTCATAGCCAAAATAGACTTGATTACGCGTGTAAATGCACTCTTTTAGCCAAAATACGTCGTTTTTGACAGCAAAATGAATTTTTTTAACCATAAAAATCCATTTTACAGCCGCTGCAATGCATCTAGGTACATAAATGCACTTTTTTGGTCCAAAATACGACCTTTTTTGACCGAAAAATCAATTTTTCACGCATCAGCAATGCATCTAGCTGCAAAAATGTACTTTTTATTTACAAAAAATACATTTTTAATCCATAAAATGCACACCTTTCTTCATTTTTCTTCTTTTTCATTCATTTTTGCTCTTTAAACAGGAAAACCTCCTTCTGGATAACGACCTGAACCTCAAACTGATTGATTTCGGCTTGTGCGCCAAACCAAAAGGCGGAATGGAATCGCACTTGGTCACGTGCTGCGGCAGTCCCGCGTACGCCGCGCCTGAATTAATCAACGGCCAAGTGTATTTAGGCAGCGAAGTAACTACAATTTCCTAATTTCCCACCGAACAACCCACCAAATTCGCCTTAAATCTTTCGCCAGGTCGACATTTGGAGCATGGGAGTGCTTTTATACGCTCTGCTTTGCGGTTGCTTGCCATTCGATGACGACAACACGGCCATTTTGTACAGAAAAATTCAGGTGACACATTTAAACGAATTAATGCAACCTCGGTGTCGAATAAATCGTTTGTTTTTCTATCTTTCAAGGCAGGATTGTACTGCAAGCCGGCGTGGTTGTCGAAAGAGACGATCGGTCTGTTGGATCAGTTACTGCAAGTGAATCCGAAAAATCGGATCACTGTCAGCGAGTTGCTGCGCCATCCGTTGTTGGCGGAAAACGGTGCGGCACTCACTTGGAGGAGCCGATATAAATATTCTGCCACGAATTTCGATCGAGATTGCGTGTCGGAAATGTCGATTTACTTCGGCCAACCGCAGAGATGTATAGAAGAGGATTTAATACAAGTAATTGGCTTTTTTGGGTCACGTGATGTTGTTTTGTTGTGTTTGGTATTTTTAAAACGTTGTTAGGGATGGAATGTGATTTTATTCGAAGCGTTATTTAATAGTTTACGGCGATTATTTGTTATTTTTAATGAGTTTGACTCGAGCGATTCGTGTACAGTTGAGCCGCCATTTTGTATGATTGCGCACATGCGTGCGCGGAGGATCAACAATGAATTTGGCCGCCATTGTTTAGTTTGAGTCTCTTTGTGGTTTTAAAATGGCGGCTGCATTTGAGTTTGGTGATTTAAGGTTTTGAGATTTACTTTTGATTTGTTTGTTTAGAGGAATTACGATTACTTGACAGCCACATATTTCCTGTTGTTGGCAAGAAAACTGAAGGGAAAGACAGTGCGATTGATTTTTATTTCTACACCTTTAGCTCATTCTCGTGTAAGTACGATCCGAACAATATGATAAGAATCAGTGTGGCACTATGCCCCACTGAAGATTTATTTAAGTTTTCAAACGTTTCTTGAGATTTTTAGAGAAAATTTTGAAATCTTTTGCAAGAATGCACTTCTAATGTAGAAAAAAAATATTCTAACGTGCAAAAAAATGTAGTTTTTGACCTAAAATGGATTAAAACCTGCAAAAAATGTCATTTCTGGACAAAAATTGCATCATGACATCCAAAAAAACGGGTATTTTGGACAAAGAATGCATCATAACATCCAAACAATGTCAACATCCAAAAAATGTTATTTTAGTCAAAAAGTACATAATGACATCCAAAAAATGTCATTTTTGGACAAAATGTTTTGTTACATCCAAAAGATGTCAATTTGGGACAAAAAGTGCATTACAACTTGCAAAAAATGCATCACATCATCCAAAAATGTCATTTTTATACAAAAACTGCTTTATAACATGCAAAAAAAATGCCATTATTGGACAAAAAGTGCATTATAACATCCAAAAAAATTTCATTTTTGCAGAAAATGTTTTGTATAACATCCAAAAAAAGTCGATTTTGGATAAAAAACATACATTATAACATGCAAACAATGCCATTATTGGACAAAAGATGTTGTGTAACATCCAAAAGATGTCAATTTTAGACAAAAGTGCATTACAACATGCATAAAATGCCATTATTGGACAAAAAATGCATCGCATTATCCAAAAGTGTCATTTTTTAAACAAAAAGTGCATTATAACATCCAAAAAAAATTCCATTTTTGGACAAAATGTTTTGTATAACACCCAAAAGATGTCAATTTTGGACAAAAAGTGCATTATAACGTGCGAAAAATGTTACTTTACGACAAAAAGTCATCTTCCAAGTGCAAAAACAGATTATCCATCCTAAAAAAAAATATTTTTTATTCTCAAATCATTTCAGGTCTTCACCACCAAACCCAGCAACCCAAAACCAACCAAACCAACCACCCCGAAACACAGCTCGCAGAAAGAGAACTTCCTGGAACCACCCGCACCAACCCCGCGCCGCAAACGCACGACGAACCTCGCGGAGACCCCGAAATCGACCAAGAAACCAATGCACAGTGATTACCATCCTCAGTCTTATTCGAAACGAGTGTCTTGTCTTGCCGAAATCCTCGCCTAATATGATGAAGTGTTATGCGCCGTCGCCTAATCCTTCGGCGCGTTCTGAACCGCGAGTCGCTGCCTGGCGCTGTTTATTATCCTAATTAATCTCGATATCCCCACGCAGCTCGAATCGTTTGTATTGTCACGAAAGGGGCTGCGAGTTCATTTCCGCTCGTTGGTGATGAAGGGGTGGCCCAAACGGCAGCGCGCGCGCGCCCAACACGAGCTCGGGATTTAAGTCCTGGTGGACACGAAGCTCCGAGCGAAGCATGAAATGTAAATTAATGTAATCACGAGTCTAGTGTGTTTATTGCGCTTGTTATTGCAGTTGTAAATCTCGTGAAGAGATTTAGAAGTGCGAAAAACAAATCGACAAGGCGCTTGTTTGGGTTTGGGGGTTTCGAGGGAATTTGGGGAAATGTTTGGGTTTTTATTTTTTTGTTTTTGTTTGTTTTTTTTTTAGCGCCGGTTAGGATTAGTCCGTCGAGGTCGGTTGATACGCAGTTGAATGAGTTGAAGAATTATCCGTTGAATGCGGCGGATTTGGAGAAAAAGTGAGTTTTAGGGGGGGGGAAGGGAGTTTTGGGGGGGTGGGTGGAGGTTTTTGGGGTTTTTTGGTTGGATTTTTGAGGTTTTGACGGTTTTGGTCCAAATTTTTGTATAAAATTGTCGAAATTGTCAAAAATTTGAAATTTTTTTTGGGAAATGTTGACAATTTTTCCAACATTTTTAAAATTTGTCACAAAAAAACGTTAATTTTTCGAATTTTTTTTAAAATTCAAGAATTTTTCAATTTTTTTTTAAAATATTGAGAAATTTTCCGAAAAAAATTACAAATTTCGACAATCTCGAGAATTTTATTTGTCAAATTTGGAGGATTTTTCAAATTCTCTTTTAAAAACTTTAAAAATTTTCCAAAAAAAACCTCTAATTAGTTGAGAATTCATGAGATTTGTCAAAAAGACGTTTAAATTTGTCAAAAATTCTCAAATTTGTACAAAAAAAAAATATAAACACGAAAATTTGTCGAAAATTTCTCAAAAAAAACCAAACAAGTCAAAAATTTCTAAAAAATCAAAAAAAAAACATCAAAAACCTCAAAAATCTCCCAAAACTCCCCATTTTCACTACCAAACAAACCCCGACGATTCCATCCACGAATCAACTTTCCCAACTTCTTCACCATATCCATCAAACCCCACCAAACCAAACCAATCCATCACCCATCCACCTCATTCAAAATTCATCAATCCCACCTCCCCGATTGACATTTTTCACATCCCCAACTCGACATTTCCCATCCTCATTGTATCTCTTCCGCACCCACAACACACCCATAATACACCGTTCAAAATTCATCAGATTACATCGTCTCCCATATCAAACACCCCCGATGTATCCATAAAACCAATCGATCTAGTGGTAAAAGGTCAATGACGCGCTCTTTCCGCTCGGCTGCCGGTGGGAGAGTGTCGTTCCGTCGGCGTCACGGGGCGTCATTTTGACAGATGAGGGCTCCCGTCCCCACCCCACGTGACCAGGTACGGGACGCCTGATGTCATCTCGAGCTATTAATATGAGGGTGGATTGGTGAGGATTTATAATGAGCTCCCTTCACTTGATCAATGGTCTTTGGCCGCTCCTCTACCGATGGATGGCTCCTCTGGTGGCAAGAAAGCCAATTTGCATGGGCGATGAGGGATCACCCGAACCAACCGAGCAAATCTGACGATTCCAACTCCCCCAGTAATAAAAGAATTACATAAAGTGAACATTTTTTCATTCCTTCACGCGAAGAATTTGAGAAATTAAAAATTTGGAAAAAAAATATTTAAATTTGAATTCCTCTTGAATTTGCATAAGACCTCAATTAGGAATTGGGAAAAATTGCGACCTGGAGTGTAATTGCGTATTAGTGGATGGTGGGAGCGCTGTCAGACAACGTTCGTCATCGTAGCCACTGGTTGCCATGGCATTACGGGCATTGGTTGGGAAAGGGGTTTTGATTTCACGCATGCGTAGCGTAGGACACTAGTTTGCAAAGCTGTCGACCGCAGAACTAACCGAGAGAGATTTCCGGGGATTTAGTGGCGAAAAAGGTGTTCCTGTTGGTGGTTTTTGAAAATTTGAAATCAAAATGAACATTAGGGGTATTCAAAGGGTCTGTTTAAGTTGTGGCTGGAGCGGTTTAAGGACAGGGTGACTGGATTTTGGAAATAAAAAAGCCGGAGGTTAATTAGCGATACAAAATTGCCCACAAAGTTAGCCGTGATGCACCGAATGGCGGAACCGGAAACAATCTCTCTGCGCACTTCTTTCGAATGCCGGAACCGGAACTGTTAACGTATTTAGGTTGAAGTGTGAACCAGTATGCTTTGGTGCGAGCATTTTAACTCCATCTTGATCTAAATAATCAACAAGTCGTTGACTTTTCGGAGAAAGCTTGTATACGTGTACACTCAACCCTCGCTTAACGGCCGCTTTTTATACGGCGTTTTGCCACAACGGCCTTGTGCCATTATGGCTAAATTTCGATTTGCGGCCAAATATTTTTGATATAAGGCCAAAAATCGGGAAATTCCATAACAAATCAGGGGGAATTGCCCCTGATTCGTTATACAGCATTTTGCTTTACAGCCAACTTTTCGGGAACCTATCTAGGCCTTTAAGCGCGGGTTGAGTGTATACGAAATTAAACCAATTAGACCACACTCATTATGAGCAATTGATTGATTTTTAAAAATCCCGACAAGCTTTTTCGGGACACCTGGACAAAGCATCCAAAACCGAGACGGGTGGTCACCCTGCTTATGTCCGCTTTTGGTTTTTACAAGCAAATTTAAAATGGCTGCCACGAAAGTTAGATCGAGCGGTCAAATTCCCATTATGCGAACCACAATGAAAATGGCCGATAAACGAAATCGTCTCACAGTTACACTCCAAGACAAATTTTTTTGACCATCTAGTATTTTAATACCGGGTACTCCTGATTAAAAAAGTAACAAAAGATTTGAAACAAACGTATAAAATAACTATAAAAAAACAACCAAACACAAACAAGAATTCAATAACGCAACAATGCATCAAACAATGTCTGTTTTTTCACAAATTTTTTAAAACTTAATCAAACTACGACACCTGGTGGATTGTCTCGCTGCGGAATAATCGTATCGGGACTATTAATTTGCCCGCGTTGCATTTTCTGCACACTTGGGCGATAAAAATTGAAGAATGCAGCGAAAGTTGTTATCAGGCCAGCAGCAGGTTGCCAGGCGGCCATTCTTAAAAATGTAATTAATTACCACGTACGGCACTTTGCACTAATTTCATTACCAGTCTCTCTCTCTCTCTCTCTTGCGACTCCATATGTGCGCAAGGAAATTTTTACTTGCCATTTTCTTTATTTTTTTTTTTATTAAATTCTTTTCATTATAATAATTCTTTGTAGTGGATCTTTAGAATCGTATCGTTAATGAGGCCGGTGTTGATTAGGGTAATTAGCGAAGTCATTAGCAGATGCTTTGTGCCTTGCAGTAAGAGGGAAGGGTAAAGGATTGTGAGTGTGTGTTGATAATTTATTGTTGAGTGGAGTACGATTAAGGGGCATTCAATTCTCGATACGATTTTTATTTTTAAATTTTTTTTAATTTTTTTAATTTTTCTTTTTTGTTAGGTCGAAGTCAATTGACAGCGAAATCGAAATGCCAATGACACCTGATAGTAAAATTGGAAAAATGTCTTTCGGGTCGAGTAAGAAGGTGTTCGGAAGCATCGAGAGGGGGTTGGATCGGATGAAAACCATTTTGACGCCCAGGAAGAAGAATGTTGGTGACCGGCTAAAGATCGCAAAGGTTGGTGGTGACTACGTCATTTATTTTAGTGTTTTCGATCAATTTGGGCAGTTATTTTCGTTATTTACATGTTGAATTTAGTTAGTTTGGTCAATTTAGATGTTGAATTCAGTCGTTTTAGGGTAAATAATTTTTTTGCACAATATTTGCAAAATTTCAGAAATTTTTTTTTCTTTCAATTTTGTCATAAATTTATCCTTTTTTTTATAATGGCAAAGTGTAACTATATAACGAGAGATGTTATGCGTGTAATTCTAAGTTATTATCTCTTGCCATTAAAATTATATACAAGAATAAAGTGTTCTGCGGTGTCTGGGGTGAATAATATTTTAACCTATTGTATGTATATGCGTTCATAAAAGACCGAAATATGACTAAAACGTCTCTTTTGGTCATGTTTTGGTCACTTTTTGGCTTTTCGGTCATATTTTAACCTGAAAATTGCCAAAAATCTTTTGACCTACGATCGTATATCTTCGTGTAAAAATGGCGGACAAATATAAAGATTCCCAACCGCGCGCATAAAACAAGTAGAGCAGCCACCTTAAGTCTTGTAAGCCGATCTATTGACTTATTCGGTGCTGCTAAGCGCTCGCTATGTTAGTCGAGCTCTAATTCGAGCTGATTTCTTGTTCTATTTACACATTGAATTGCACTTGTCTCTTGAGTAATAAAAACGAAAATAGGTCTGCAAAAGCAGAATGTCGACATCGCTTTTGGTCGTCTGGAGGTGCAATTGCTCCGTGTTACATCACCGGGCGGACGAGACGACGGCATTTACCAGTCGCAGGTTGTGATTTGTTAATAGGTTGCCAACAGGAAGAGGGTTGTTATTTTTTTTTTTGTCGTCGATGGTCCTGGGAAATGTTTGGCGCACCTGTTCTCAGTCGTTTTGTGTTTTATTTATATTCGGATGTAAAAATTTTGAAAATTTTTTGGTTTTTTGATGTTGCTGGTCATGCTGGACACAGATAAGGTGCGTCGTTTGTTTATCGCGTTTTTGATCCGGTTTTTGCAGGGTTCGGGGAACCTTGTTTGGATGTTTTAGTTTTGAAGTGGAAAAATGAATTTTTTTTTTGGTGGGTTTTTTTGGCGATAGATGGCGCCATGTTTGTTGGAAGTGGGAAATGGATTATTTTATTTTGAGGTGGGAAAAAATATATTTTCTTTTTTGTTTTTTTTTTTTTGTTTTGGGATTGCAACATTTGAAGTAAGGTCAAAAGCATTGGTTTTTGACTATAAATTCATTTGATGACAAGGGCGAGAGAGAAAAAAGAAGAAAATTGGCTTTGAAAAGAGGGAAGCAGAAAGAGAAGTGAATGAACAAGTTTTTTTTATTTTTTATTTTTATTTTTATTTTTATTTATAAAAAAGACAAAAAAAATGTTTCCTTGTGAGGAACTCTAAATCTTGGAGCCGCAAAACATTTTTTTTTCTTGTTGAAGAGCAAATAGTTTGATGGAATGGGCGGGGCCACCGTCACAATGAACTAGGGGCTTCCAAAGACAATCGTGATTTTTTGAAAAAAGTAAATTAAATTTAAAATTTTGAATTTTATTTGAAAGGAAATTAATTTTTGGCTTTTGGCATTCCATTTTTTGAAATAATTTGTCATGTTTCACATGACATGTTTTGAGGTTATGACGTATGACCTGTTGCATGGGTTTGACGGCTCTGTTTAATGATATGTCATGATACATTTGGCATGTAAAAAGAGGCAAATTGCTGAAAAATCAGTTGTACTATATTTTTTTTTTTAATTTATAATATTTTTTTTTTGTACTGGGAATAGCAGAGAATTGAATTAAGTGGTTTCGTAAATAGTGTATTACGACGTGAAAGCATGAAATTTGAACTTTTCGATTGAGTTATGTAAAACATCGAATTTGAGAGGTATAGCTCAATTATTGACGTTGATAAAGAAAAACGTAATAGGATCGAACACGGCATGAATTATTCTCAATAGTAAAATGGACGGTATTAATTGTAGAATAAATAAACAAACACTGCCCATAATCATGGAATAATGGTGTAATTAGGCTTTAAATTTGGTTAGAATCACGAAAAAGTCGATGAAAAATTCAAGAAAACTTGAAAAAACATGAAAAAATCAACAAAAATTGCATGAAAACTTGAAAAAATGTACAGAAACTGCAAGGAAACTTGAAAAAACATTAAATAACCAACAAAAACTGCATGAAAACTTGAAAAAAAACGTGAAAAAATGTACAAAAACTGCATGGAAACTTGAAAAAACATGAAAAAACCAACAAAAACTGCATGGAAACTTGAAAAAGCAACAAAAATCAGCAAAAACTGCATGAAAACTTGACAAAAAACGACCGAAAAACAAAAATTCGGACTAACCATGCAAAACCAAGAAAACGAGCTAAAACCCACACAAAACCCACAGAAAAACTTAAAAAAACCAACAAAAACCACACAAAACACACTCAAAACCAACCAAACAACCCCACAAACACCCAAAACAAAACACTTAAAACCCCCAAACACCCACCGCACCCATCCCCAGCCACACGATACTTATTACTCCAATTGTCACCCCCATAAATCACTCTTCCCACTCCGCCATAATACCCTTAAATCGTTGTCATCTTCCTCTTTCCCTCTCTTTTTTATCCTCCTCCTTCTTCCTCTTATAAATATATCTCACCGCCAGCGCTTCCACCAGCCACCGAATGAAGAGGCATCAAGAAGATTTACTATTATATTGCTAGTGAGGTACCACTCCACTGCTTGTGTTCCTCTCTCGTTTTTTAGGACCTTCATAAGCCCCTCCTTTCAGATTGATGGGCCACTGCCTCCCTTCCCCTTTCTTTTAACTGCTTTCTGCCTCTCTTTTTCTTCTCCTTTCTTTTCTTTTTCTTCCATCGTTATGAATGTTCCGCGTTACTATTTCATTCTTTCACTCGACTAAAGGTAATTTTTTCTTTTCTCTTTCTTTATTTTCCCAGTTTTTTTTTTTTTTTAGGTGTGTTTGTCCTAATGTATTGTGAAATAAATGTTTAGCTTTGGACTTAATGGGACCCCCGGATAAGGAATTCGTGCTGCACACGTGGGGCGCTGTACGGGGGTGCTGTTAAAGTGTGGTTGGGATTAATGATGATGTATTTGACTTGTTTTGGTGATGGTGTCGAGTGGTTTTTGCAAGTTTTTTTGGGAAGTTTTTGATTTTAATTTAGAGTTTTGGGACGGGGTGGGGTGGTGGGGGTATAGGAGGGGGGTTGGGTGGTGGAGGGTAAGGGTTGGAGGGCGGGGTGAGTTGCTGGAGGCTGGGAGTTTAAGTAAATGCATTATTTTTCTAGTTGTTTAAGTAATGATTAGTTTAAGATGTGCAATTATCCAACATTAGACACAGGCAGTGACGAATGATGCACGTAGTTTGGCTTGCAGGTTTGCATTAAAGGAGGCTTGGAAAGAGTGGAAGAATGTGGGGACACCGAAGATGGCGGGTTGCACTCATAAGATTGAGCACAGAATTTATTTGACTGACGATATTCCGGTTTGCACGCGGTTGTATACACTGCCCACAGCGCACACTGCGACTCAGGTTATGATGGTGGTATTTTCTGCGGCGTAAAATATAGAAATAGTCTATTTTTTCTGACGTCATAGCGGAAACAAAACTTGACTTTCTGCCCTGTTTCAGTCAAGTGGTAACCCAGCATGAGGCTAATGAGGATTAATTTTCGGGGCCCCTGATGCAACAGGGGCCCCCAGGAAAAAATGTGTGTACACTCATACATCACTACACGGCTGAGATATGTTGCTGGAAAGTCGGCCGCAAAGCGAAGTTCTGTGTAACGAATCGGGGGAATGCACAAAGGGGTTTCCCGACTTTTTGGCCGTATATCGAAAATTTTAGGTCGTAAATCGAAATTTAGCTGTAATTACACAAGGCTGTTATAGCGAAAAGCCGTATAAAGAGGGGCTGTATAGAGAGATATGAGTGTATGTCATTCAATTTATCGAAAACTGTCATCTGGTATCAGATTCGGGAGATTTTTATTTTTATTTTTGGTGAATTGATCGACTGAAATGGGGCCCCAGGTGAGTGCCCGGTGTAAGGTTGTATTTTTTTCTTAATTAACTTGATGATAATTGCGTTATAATTTGCGTATAAATAAATAAATTGTTTAAATTAAAAAAAAAAAGTTGAAAAGTTGGAAATTTATTCAGAAAATATTTATTTCCTACGTTATAAATTTCAAAAATAAAAAATAAAAATAAAGATAAAAATTAAACTGTAAATTTCTCACCTTTTGGCCTTCGCTTTGACATTTTTGTTTTTTGCAGTATTTTCTAAAAAAAAAAAATTAAAAAAAAAAAAAAAAAAAAAAAACGAATTAAATTTAAAATTTTTAGCACAAAAATTCGTTTTCCGGTCAGATGTTTGCCTAGAATGTCCGCGGAACATAATCCATGTATTTAGCCCCAATTTCTCACACTCATTTTTCACTCAATTTCCCAATCCGCTTCGATCTGTGTTATTTGACCGCGCGTTCCTATTTATTTTTCAGTTAAAAGTGACACGACTAATTGCCCGCTGGTCGACAGCAAGTGCAAACACAAAATAGTCAGTGACAAAACGGTGTAGTTGAACGCAAATTGTGGTAATTATTATTTTGTGGAAAGTGGACAATGTCTTCCCGTTGATAAATTAGCGCTGCTGAAGCTTTCTTGTCAGTTTGCAAATTAATCTGTTTGGTTGGTAGGTAGCAATTAATCAGCGCTTAGTAATTTGACAGGGTGTGACTCGCCGCTGATTGGAAGCAATGATAATGTCATTGGGATACGCTGAAATTACATGGTGGTCCACTAATGTATAATATGTATTTTTTTTTCTACATTTTTTAATTTAAAAAAGAAAAATGGTTATTACTTTGCCACTAATTTATCCTTAATAGAAGCAATAAACATGTGCTATTAGATATTTAATTCATTTTAAATTAATTAATTTTGAGTTAGAATAATTATAATATCAATTTACTCAGAAATGAATTTTAAAATATTTTTTTTATGTATATTTAATTACTCATTATGGAATAATACCTAAATTCAGGGCCGCGCCAAGCGCGTGTGTTGGGTGTGCCCAACACACGGGCGGCAGGCCTTGAGGGGCGGCAGGCCTTGGGGGCGGCATGGCGACATGCAAATAATTTTCTCAAATTTTTTGG
>JAQIXU010000574.1:0-29515 GCA_034701245.1 Strigamia transsilvanica | reverse complement strand
TGAAGTTTTGCACTTTTTCATGTAATTTTGCACTTTTCATAAAATTTTGCAAATTTTCATAAATTTTTGCAAATTTTTATGAAATTTTGCAATTTTTCATGAAGTTTTGCACTTTTTCATGTAATTTTGCACTTTTCATAAAATTTTGCAAATTTTCATAAATTTTTGCAAATTTTCATGAAATTTTGCAAATTTTCATGAAACTTTGCAAATTTTCATAAAACTTTGCAAATTTTTATGAAACTTTGCAAATTTTCATAAAACTTTGCACTTTTTCATAAAATTGTGCACTTTTTCATAAAATTTTGCACTTTTTTATGAAACTTTGCACTTTTTTTTATGAAACTTTGCACTTTTTCATAAAACTTTGCAAAGTTTTATAAAATTTTGCATTACTTTTGACTACAACTTGATCCCACCATTAATCCAATTAGAAAATAATAGATTTAAAACCATACAGTAAATTAACTTCCAACGCAGATTAAACTTGAGTCAATATTAAAACTAGTGCCTACTTCTCCCCCTATATTTACATGTGTTCTAATCCTCTCACTGAAAAGCTCCACCAACAAACACCACTAATTACAACATTCACATCAATTCAAACCCCCAAATAAACCAATCCAAAAAAAAAAACCCAATCCTCCAAACCCAAAAATACCTAAAACCATCACCAAAAACCTAAATACTAAATAAAAATGTAGTTGCACGAACATCTGTTTGCAAATGTTTACTTTTTCCACCACGCTTGACATGATCTTGATCGATGAACAGCGCCTGCCAGCTCTCATCTGATGAGAGGATTCCAAGTGCAGGTGTGAATACTCAAGTACCCTCACCTGGGCAACACCCCAGCAGCCTCACCCTTTCCCCAAACAACCCAAACCGCAATTCCCAACGTTTTTTCCACCTCCAAAAACACCCAAAAACACCCAAAACACCCAAAACTCACTCATCTCCAATTGATACCAACTGCTCCGCCATTGGCCTCCCAAAGTGGGTGTTTCAGCCAGTCCCTCGTGGGCGGCCTTTCATCATTTCACTCCTCCTGTAGCGAGCAGCTTTTGCCAGCAGGGGGAGCCCGGTGGTCCCCCCTCCTTTAGCTCGGATCTATATATGCAGACAGAGGGCGGGTGCGAAGAGGGCAGGGTTGTTGATCAAGTCGTAGGGCGGCGGTGACAGAGCCACAAAGCCCCATGCACAACGATCCCACCAAGGCGACACAATTAGCCAAAGGAGGTGCGCAGAAAATGGCGATTACATTCTGGGATCGCGGCAATAAACCGGATCAGAGCACACGAACGGGGAGAGCAATTCCTGTTCAGCCGAGCGTCTGGCCATGAAGGCCTTAGCAAATCTTTTCTCCCCTCGTTTGCCCTCCCCTAGCAAGTCCCCCAACTCCCTCTTTTACTCTCAAGGTACCTGTTGTGAGATCACATCCTCCCCATGCTTGCATCTTGAGTGAAGAGGGGGATACTTTTCTGCCAAGGGCTTCATGAGAAGGGTCAAGCATCCAAAGCTGTTGACATGAAGAGGTGCACTTAGTCCTAACAGCCACAGGCAGTTTTTTTGGTTCTCTTTTAAACTGCTAAATGTAGTCTAGTTGGTGGCTGCTGGTTGCATGGGCTGGTTAGTGGCTATGGTGGGTGGGTGATTGTGAGGTGAGTGAGATAAATGGTGGAGGATTTGGGAAGATGAAGTGTAGGAAATTAGAAAAGTTAGAAATTAAAGTAAAACAGGCAAACTGAGATTTGATTTTTGTGTTTTAATAATTTTCTAAGTTTTTCTGTTTAAAAGTAAAGCAAAAATTTATTAAAATTTATTTTTTACAATTTCCTAAACAAATTTTTCTGTTTTAAAGTAAAACAAAAATTAATTTAAGTTTTTTTTTTTTTCTTACAATTTCCTAAACAAATTTTTTTGTTTTAAAGTAAAACAAGAATTGTTTTTAATTATTTTTGAATAATTTCCTAAACAAATTTTTCTGTTTTAAAGTAAAACAAAAATTGTTTTTAATTATTTCTGAATAATTTCCTAAATCTTTCTGTTTTAAAGTAAAACAAAAATTGTATTAAATAATTTTTGAATAATTTCCTAAAATTTTCTGGTTTAAAGTAAAACAAAAATTGTTTTTAATTATTTTTGAATAATTTCCTAAATTTTTCTTCTTTAAAGTAAAACAAAAATGGTTTTTAATTATTTTTGAATAATTTCCTAAACAAATTTTTTCTGTTTTAAAGTAAAACAAAAATTGTTTTAAATTATTTTTGAATAATTTCCTAAACAAATTTTTTCTGTTTTAAAGTAAAACAAAAATTACTAAAAATTTTTTTTACAATTTCCTAAACAAATTTTTGTGTTAGAGTAAAACAAAAACTGTTTTAAATTTTTTTTGAATAATTTCCTAAACAAATTTTTCTGTTTTAAAGTAAAACAAAAATTGTTAGAAAATTTAAAAAATAGTCTTCTGACTGTATTCAATAATTTTCACATCAAAACGTGTTTTATGCAGCTCAGCTGGAAATAAAACAAATACTTTTCTCCCATTTTACAAAACAACTCACACGCTTTTGCTCGAAATTTAAAATCGCAATCGACCCACCAATGAATGGGAAAGTCTAACTTTAAATTTTGTTTGCTTCAGGGATTGTTACAGGATTAGGTGTTGTTGTTCGTTTGGCCTCTCAATAGCAACAATCCAATACAACAAATGTTCCCTCAAGTGGATAAAAATCACATTCATTTCCATCGAATCAAACAAAACAAAAACAAAAAAAACTCTTAACTGCAACCCACACAACACACGCATGCGAAACTAGACGTTACAATCAAACCCATGCGTCTGTCATCCCAGAAATAGAGGGGAGAGGAACGCTTCTAACCCACAGCGCCACAGGACCTCCTCTTGGGTGATACGTGACCCTATGAAAGGGGTATGCTTGGCCACACAGAGTTTACTCGCACAATGCTACCATGCTAATTGCTCACCGGGTGGTGCCAAGGGATGCAATGACTCCGTGCCCAACGTTCAAAACGCTCCATAACCACTCAAAAACGCTAAAAAAATCCCAAAAATAAATAAATAAATGCATAAATAAAAATTCAAAATTAAAAAAAAACAAATTTATTTATTTATGTATTTATTTATTTATTAGATTTGCGTTTTTGAATGAGTAAAACTGAGTTATTGTATCAAAATGAAAGCGATAAATATCCGAGGCGTTGAACTGGTCACAACAATTGCAAACGATACCGAAGTCATTAAGCAGCAATTTGTCACCAGCATTTTTCTCTCCTATTTGTGACCAGCCGAGGCAGCTCTCTTTGTGGCTAATCTTTGTGCCCATGTTAACAATCTAAAGCGACGCTGAATGCGCTTCATTTCGCCCAGTTTGGCCGCATTGTGCGCTTTCAGATAGTGCAGCTGCGCCGTGGCCAATCGCTCCCCACCTATGTAGGGTGTACATGGTTCTTGCCGCCCTTCACGCCTCTACTCTCTCGTTTTGTTGGCGCAACCCAATGGCATCACCCTCGCCACTCCTTGACACGACACTTTTCCTTTACCCGCTTCCCCCTTTTCGCTCACACGAGACCCGTATGTGACACGTGTGGCTCGCAAACGTAAATCATAGTCCGAGGATTGAATAAGGGCGCCAAACACCGATTCGCGGCTAACAATTTATCGCTTTGTAATTATACACAACAATTATGATGCACCGACGTGTTTTTAATGAGTTTTAAGCCTTGCAGTTGGTGACATGTATAAGGAGAAAAAGTATTGGGGTTTTAGTAATTAAAAAAATGATAGATTTTGATTGGTTTGTTTAGATCGAGTGTCCGTGAGGATGCGGGGTCGACGGAAGCGAGGTTCGGGGAAGAGTTGACGAGACGTTTGTCGATATTGCAGTCGCAGGAGGATTTTGCGATGAATAATAAAAGCGAGGAGGAGAAATTGGCCGAAAGAGTTGATTTTGGGACGGCGGTGGAGGAGAAGAAGAAGAATGTGTCGATTTTTCGGCCGTTGCAGAGGTTCATACCGTCGGTTTTGGACGTGGGCGACGCCGTGGAGGACGAGAGACCGTGCCAACCGAGTTACTTGTTGATGTCGTTGGCTGTGAGTATATTGGCGGGGCTCGGGGTTGGTGCGTTGATGAAACTGAGGCACGAGCCGTACACGGAGCGGGAAGTGTTTTATATTCAATTTCCCGGGAAGTTGTTCGAGAGGAGTGTGGAGATTGTGTTGATTCCTTATGTGACTTCGAGTGTCATTTCGAGTGTTGGTATATATATTTGTGCGGTGGTTTTTAATGATTTTTGGTTTTGTTTAATTTGTTTTTTGTGTTGGTTTTCGCAGGGAAATTGCCGTCGTTGGTGTTTGTTAAGATTGTGAGTAAAATTCTCATTTATTCGATTCTTACGACGTTGAGTGCTTCGTTTTTGGGGATTATCGTCAGTTTTTCGATTCCGAATGTTCCTGGGAAAATAATCAATAATCAACCAGGTTACAAAGTTTTGTTTGGCTTGGTGGAAGTTCTTCTGGATATATTTCTGTATGTATGACTTAATTTTAATTTTTAGTATTTTTTTTTTTTTTTAAATAAAAAGTTTTCTTTTAGTAATGTTCTTCCAAACAACATAGTGTACGCTTGTGTTGCCACGGTTAGTATTGAGAAATCAACTCGAAAATTAATTTTACAGTAAATATAGGAAGAAAACATTCTTTACAGGAGCACATTCAGATCAGCGAGAATAAAAATGTTTCAGGTCAATATTCAATATAAAATAAATGGTGAAAACTGACTGCAATAAGTTTTAACTTCTATCAATTGCCATTTTAATTTTTATGTCATTGCACATTTGTCAGCACGGACCGACAACACACGGCATGAGGATTTGCAGACATTGCAAAATCACATACCTGATGCAATCAGCAGTGTTGCAAACCAATTAGATGATTTGTGAGAAACCAAAGGAGTTAGTGTTAAAATTCACACACAAAATGGTTCAGGTACTTTGTACTTTTATTACAAAATTAAAATTGCAATTTAATGACGTTATTTTGGTGAAAATGAAGAACTTCTTGAGTCCCTCTACAAGACGGAAATATCTAGATGCAGTCAATTTTTTACCATTTTATTTTATATCGGCTTGTGGACACCCTGCATATATGGTCCAAAGGTCTTGAGACGGCTTGAATATCAATTAATCTAAATGAAATGGATGTCTTTAGATTAATTTGATGGTGCTCTACATCTTTGTAGTTTAAATAGTTTAAAAGTTGTCCGATGAAGATCACTTTGGAGGCCAAACTTGAGACATCTCTGTGCATTTGCATTACATTCTTGTCGTCTTGAGACTTTTGGACCATCCTAGACACAACATTTAATTTGGTGATTCTTGTTTTAGGTGTGATTCAAGGGTCTTTCGAAATCCAAACAATAGACAGAACAAACTACTTGGGGCTAGTCATGTTTTGTGTGCTCATCGGTATGGCTTTGCGGCAAATAGGCAATGCTGCCGAATGGTTCTTCTGTCTAACAGATATTCTCACTGATCTGATGGCAGTAATCATGTCTTGGTTGGTGTGGTATGTAAATATCAATCAATTAACCGACAACTAAGCGCTAGTAGTCACTGCAGAAGCGGTTGACCATAATTTTCCATGATTTTGTTTTAGGACATCACCCGTAGGTCTTTTCTTTACTATTATTGGTGAAATAGTCAGCCACGATTGGGGAAACATTTCGACAACAGTAGCTGTATTTTCTGGACTCTATGTCCTAGGCTTGACTATCCAATGTCTACTCCTTCTGCCACTTGTTTTCTACGTCATTACTTTTACTAATCCTTTTCGATACGTATATAATACCTTATTTGGAATACTAACGGGGTTTGGAATGTCCAGGAGGTATAGTTAATGATTTAATTGAATATACAGATTATACTGGTAAATTTGAACAGTTTTTCAGCACTGCCATTTGTGCTCAAAGGTTTGCAGCAAAATAATGTGAATCCTTATTTGGCAAATGCAATTCTGCCATTATTGGCCACAATTAATAAACTCAGCAATGCCATCTTGTGTTCTTTGGTTGCTTCGTATTTAATAAGGCAAAGTGACTTGGATATGAATCTTATTAAAGCTCTGCAAATTCTGTGAGCATTTGGAATGTCTGGTTTTGACTTTTGCTCATTAGATTTACTCGTTTTAAGGTTTTACGCCACTTTCAACAATGACATAGTGAAGCTAGAAGTGTCTTTAGTGCACAACTTATTACACCTGGCTAGGAATATTGGACTAAGTGAACATTTTGCAAATCAGCAACTTGAAATAATTCTTTCAGCGGGATGGCTTTTGTAAGATGGTTGTCATTTTCTGAATAAAGTTGGGTTGTTTTTATTTTGGTTTTGATTTAGAAATCGCTTGAGAGTGTGTGGCAATCTAGTAGGTCATGTGTTTGGTGTGAAAATCATCCAAAGGATAAGTGGCAAAGAATTAAAACTTTTAAAATCGAAGGAACAGGTTGACTGTAATAGTATGTACGCCCCGGCGGGGATAATGAATACCACTAAAACTCTAGGCTTTTCCTTCGATAAATGATTATGTAATGATGTATATTGTTATTAAAAAGTCTCTTGTTGTTTGTTTGATTGTTGAAACCCTTGTTTGATCATTCTATGCAATCTTTATAACATGGAGATGCCAAAAACAGACGATGCACTTGACTCGCCGAACGAAGAGGAACCAATGTCTGCAGTTGCAAATAAAATCAGAAGAGATTCGTTAACAGCCAGAAGAAATAAACTAAGACAAAGGTATAATACATTTCAGACAAAAACGCATTACTAATCACATGTTGTTTCATTAGTGCACTGTTTTTTGCTTCAAAGAAATCGGAGAGACATATATTTGGATATAAAGACAAGAAAGAAGTTGGCAGGAACAAACCCAACCAAACAGAGAGTTAGTACCCGAATTACTAATTATTTTTGTAATTGGTGGCGAATTTTTTTTACTTTTTAGATGTTGGACATTATAAAAAAGTGACACGCATTGTTTGCTATTGGATCCGGCGTCATAGAATTGTCTTTGGTGTGATTTTGTCGATTTTACTTGCCATTATAGTTGCCAGTCTGTTGAGGATCCGCAAGGAGCCATACAATGAATTGGAATCGTTTCTTATTTCATTTCCTGGGGTTTTGTACATGAGAATAATGAGGGGCATTCTAATGCCCTTGATAATCATCAGCATCATTTCCACCTTGGGTCGTATGGATTTGCACGTTGGCCAGAAACTGTTTTGGCATTTCATCGTTTATTCCTCGTCGACAACAGCTTTGGCGATTATAATGGCAACTTTAGTCACTTATGTACTCAAGCCGGGCTCGCAACTAAACGTCGCCAAAACTCCGGTAACTCATATGTCAAAGTCCGATATTTTTGTCGTTTGCAGTGATTTTCTTAGGAAAGTATTACGAATATTATATGATGAATGCGTGTAGTTATTTAGTTTGGTCGTTTTATTTATTTATAGGAATATGTTTCCAAGCAATGGTGTGGAAATGTTTATGAAAGATGTAAGTAAATTCAAATTGAATAGAAATTAATTTTTGGAAGTTTTGAATCGATTTTAGCATCACACTGAAGTTGTTTATGTTGGGTCGCCATTAGGGGATGATAAATTGAGGAAATCTCAATTAGGTGTGCAAGTGGGAAAAAATTGCTTGTCGATTTGAATTTATTTATTTATTTATTTATTTTGCAGATGATTCGAAAAACTGGACGAAGCGAGATATTTCAGAAGTGGGATTTGCAAATTACGTCGGATTGATAACCGTCGGTATAGTCGTAGGAGTTGCTCTGCAACTTCAATCGGATGAAGGAAAATCGACAGTTCGGATTTTCGCTTGTTTGGAGGAATCTCTCTTAACTGTAGCTAATTGGTTTCAATGGTAAACTAGCTTTTGTGTATAAAAGCAATATATTGGGTCGGAAAAGGATTTTTTTTTTCACCCTGTTCATTTTTAACATTTTATTTCTAGGTATTCTCAAGTTGGTAAATTCTTTCTGTTGCTCGAGGTTTTGGTGAATTCAAAAATCCAAGAGAATCCCATGTTGAACGAATTGTTTTATTACGTTGTAACATTTTTTCTCGCTCTGTTTATTCATTTATTCGTGACGGTTCCCATTCATTTCTACGTGATCAGCGGGTTCAGCCCGTGGTCGAATTTCAGGATAATGCCAGGCATCACCATATTGTACGGAAGCTTCACCACAGGATCAAGGTACTATACATCCCAATGGTAAAACAATGAAAACTTGACTCTAACAACAGGACAAATGCAGTTTACTCAGCATCCCAACCACCTTAAACTGGTTAGAACATCATGCTAAAATCGAAGTTCTTCTAGCACGACTTTTCACAATTATTGGCGCAGTTATCAGCAAAGACGGATCTGCAATTTGGATAACAGTCACAATAATGTTTGTCTGTCAAGTCACACGTTTCGACTTAAATTTGCTGGATTTGGGCATTATTTGGTAATTACATTTGTTAATTAAAGTACATATTACAAATATTATTTTTTTTTACCCAACAGGATAAATTCATTTGTGCAAAGTGTTTTAATTCTGCCATTTTCACAACCCAATGGTGACCTAAATGCTGTTCTAAGTGGCCTCTTGTCAATCGAAGCTCCCCTAGAAGAGTACACAACTTTATTGGTACCATTTAAATCGATAGATAATTTTATGTGTGTATTTTCATCAACGCCTCTGATTTTCATGAACTATATTGCATCTTGATGTTCAAATTTGTTTCTTAAACAGTAGTCGAATTCGCACTGCTGCAAATGTTTATGTGGACGCAATGGCTGCAGTTGCTATGCATTTGTATTTAAAGCAGAGGGAGAACAAGGAAGGTCTGTTGACGTGGGAAGAAATTGTTCAGCTGCAAGAAGAGCAGAGGACACAGACTAGTAAATTCGAACCAAAGTCTGACAGCGAACTGATCTCTGACAAAGACGAGATGGAGCAAGAACAAGAACTTGAATTGATGAGTGTTACGTCGTCAGATGATGTAATAACGCAATAAATTGTAAATAACGAGTCTGGTGCTTCGTTTTAATTGGTTTCACCGGAAGTAAAATCCAACAATTTATACACAAAAGAATTAAAAATAAAATTGAAGAAATTATATTTTATTTTAGCATTGGATATCGGTCTGTAGGTAACATGTGCAAACTCCAGCCTGGTGGCAAAATGTGTTTAAACAAAATGACCAAACATGGATAACAGGTATATGTCGAACGAAGCAGATAAATACGACAAAATGATCGACGAAGATGAGTATGAGGGCGGATTGGCTCTCAAGCTGAAAAGAGACTCTTTTTCTGTGATTACTGATACCTGTTGGTGAATTTCGAATATGATAATTTTCGCTTCCTGTTTTTATGTATGAGTGCTATGAGTTGTGAATAAATCCGAGCTGCTTTTTGTTGGTTTGCAGCATTTTCTCGCGGTATGTTACACACGTGAATAATTTACACGATAGCTAAGTTTTAAGACTTGTTTTTGTTTTTCGTTGGGCAGATGACTAATCTCTACGCTAGAGCAGCTGATTCAAGGTCAATCGCTGTCATGTCCGCGTGTGAGACTCTCAAACAAGACATCGAGAAGTCCAAATCCAGCCTGACTTTAGAGCACATTTCAGCCAACACAATTGCCATTTCGCTTTGGAGAAAACGTGACGTGAAACACGAAATAATTTGCACCTTTTTAAGAACTTGTTTGGATTATCCGACAACGATTGATGTACGAGATATTTATGAATTACAACGTAGAAAACTTTACAAATGGAATGAAATCGAAGTCAAAGTTCGAAATCAAGCGGAAAACATTTGTTTACCAAAAACCTTAAAACCGGATCTTTCTTATGCAATTTCAAGGACAGGTCATGAAATTCGAGATTGGCTAATTCGTCTCGTAAAGTACACGTGGTCTGACGGCGAAGTTTGTAACGAATTCGTGAATGACATCGCTTGGACCGGACATGGCACGATTGACAAACCGCGAACAGTTGATTTACTACTAACAAAGCACAGACATACTTTAGGAGCCGATGGAAGTTTGTTTAGTTTGGCGTGTGTGCTTTGTCTGGATCAAGTAATTCCCACTTTATGGAACCTTTTGCCCGAATGCATGCGTCGTGGTGAATCCAAGACACCGTTTCGACGTTTTCTGGAAACTGAAACCATGATTTTCCACTTTTGGATGGCTTACATCGAAGGGAAATTAAAATTTGACGACGCTGGATGCGAATACATGCTGCGCCAATTTCCAGACCGTTCGGCTGACGCTTTGAAATATGTTTGGTGTCGTATGAGTCCGGCAGGAAGAACCCGATTGCTGGAAGAGGGGATTATGAGGGAAGAAGAAATGACTTTTGATCTGGATGTCTTCTATTTTTATTTAAGTCGCGCGACTGAACAGCAACTCTTGCCGATCGTCGAACACGCTGCAATGGGACTTCTGAAAAGATTGGTGTTTGCGAACGAGTCGTGGCAAGAATATTTTCTATCGACAATTGGAGATTTGTGCCGTCTTGTGAGCGCGGATGAGATTTCGGATATGCTTGTAATAGTTTCAGCTAGTATAACATTGGACGTTCGTTTTTCTACAAAGGTTTTCCAGGTGTTGTGCAATGTGTTTCCTGGTGAGATGAAGAAGAGATTTTTCACTGCAGGTGGAATTGACTTGTTATCGAATCCTAGGGGATTGGAGTTTTTTAAAATAATCTCTCGTGATGAAAATGACGAATGCAAGTATGAAATGATTAAGTTGCGCATTTGGAGTTGCTTTTCTGTGGTTCTTAGTGATCGTCAAGCGGAATTTGGGCAATTTCTCGCAGAGATTTTCGAGTGTGAAGATTGGGTTAAGAAGGTTAAGAAAGAGATTTCTGCGTGGGGATTTAAGCGTTTGGTTGTGTTGGTTGGGAATGGTCGATATGAGATGTTTTTCAATTGGTGTTTTCCCACGGACGAAGAAATGGTTGCGTTTAAGAGCGTGCATTGTAGTTATTTCGTTCTGATGACGAAATTCATATCTTGCAAAGCTGCAAACTTCGAGGATGTTGATAAGTTCTGCGCTTGGTGTTTATTGTCAGAGGATGAAACGGCTCGATTTAAGAAGATGATACGGAGAAATGAGAGCAATGTTGGAATGAGCGGTTGTATTCAGGATTAGCACTACTAAAACTGTTTAGAAAAAATGCCTACCAAAAATAATTATTTTTTTTGAAGTGAAACTTCTACTGGCGCGGTAAAGCAAATTGGTCTGCATACCACGTGACCGTCACGAAAAAGTGAAACGCGCATGCGCAGAAACGCAAAAACGCGCCTGCACAGAAACGAAAATTTAAGAAAATTTAAAATTGACAAAAATTTGAAGAAATTTCGACAAAAATTTGAGAAAATTAGAAAAAAAAATTGACAAAAATTTGAAGAAAATTCAACAAAAATTCAACAAAAATGCAACACATTTTATGGCAAAATTATAAATCTGTTTGTTAATTTTTGTCAAAAGCAATGCATGAAATCAACTTTTCCTAGGAGCTCAGAAGTTTCACTTCTACCATGCGAGAGCATCTCGTGTATTTTTTTTTATTACATTCAACATGTACATATTTTGTAGCCGAACTGCAACATTTACGTGGATATTAGAGGTACAAACAATTAATTTAATCTCGAAACATCTAAAAAGTACATCAATTAATCAGTTATAACTAGAAATTTTCTATCGGCAAACCAACGTCTGAGCGATGAATTCATTATGGTTGCGGCATGGTTGCGGCGGGGGCACGTCGTGTTAACCTGGTTGGCCACAATTTTGTCACAGTAAATTGATTTTAAAATTTCTTCATTTTTACCCAAGAGACAAATTATTATCTCGGGGTCAGTGCTCTAAGGTGCATATTCCTATGCATGGATCGTGCCTTGCACAACCTATCAAGTGAAACCACTGACCACGGTGGTAGTCGGCTCTGGACTGCAGCTCCATCTAACGACAGGCAGCTGCAAATCACATTCTGACGCTTTTTTTCTTTCCAAACTAGATTAATTTGGTGTGTTTTTTTTTTAATTAATTCTGAAATATATTTAGACGAACGTGTCATCAGATGTCATTTTTACCGATAGAAACGGATGCAATCTGCAGTAAAACGAATGATAGCAGAAAGTTGTTTTAATGATGTAAATTGGAAGAGTCACAGAAGATGGCGCACTTGTATATGAGCCGAGTATAAATAACCACGTACATGCGCAGTAAATGGCTCGATACTGCGCCAGTCCGTGTTCACGTGTGTGCGCGCTTTCGCTCGCTCTCTCGTGCTGAGGAGAATTCGAACAATAGCCGCCGCCGTTCTGCTTCGTTGATTCGGATTCTAATCGATCGTTCTTTTTTGCATTATGGATTTTGGTTTTCGAATGTTCTTCAATGCTGTTGGTCAAAAGACGAAGGAAATTACGGAAATTCATTCATAGAATTCATGCAGCGCCAGTTTTGTTGTTTTGTTTTCCTTGTCGAAGTACAAAGTACAAAAAGTGTAATCGACTATGCAGTGGTTTATGTGTTTGGAAAAAAGAACACTATAACAGAAAATGGTTTTTTTAGTTTACATTTTTATTTCATGGTAGAAATTTTCAATTCGTCGAATTTTTTTGTGGGATTTCTAATTTGCTGGTTGAATTACTAGTCTTTAGGTTTAATTTCTAGTTCGTTTGTTAAATTTCTAGTTTTTTTTTGTTGAATTTCGGATTTGCTAGTTCATTTTTCTGGTGAATTTTATTAGCGAATCAAAGTGGCAGGTCAAGTTTAAAGCTAAGTTCTCAAATGTTCCATTGCAATAATGGAAGTAATTGGACAGAAGCGAAGGAAAGATCACAGTTTGAGGGCCTTTCCATGTACATTATTTATACTCATTTTGCTGGTCAGACAAGTATGGACCCCAAAATTGTGTGCAATGAGTTCGAGCTTGATCGCAATTCTCTCCCTTGTTGGTCTCCTCCGATGTTTCCCAAAGTTGTTTGGCTGTAGTACAGTGTACAACTCAGTCGATTAAATCAGAAACAGCAGATTGAATTGCGTTGAATGCGGTAGCATCGTTTTCCTTCCATTTGACGATGTCCGCATGGCGCTCTGCGTTCCGTGCAATCGCTTCTTGTCTCTCTGCACCTTGGAGTGCCTCATCAACGTCCAATGCTGCTGGACATTCAGTTTCGGTCAGATGGAGACACTTTTTGTCAGTTAGGTAACTCTGGACCCTAAACTGCCACCTTGCGTAGTTTCCATGGTGCAGTCGATCAACCAGCTTGGAGGAACCCAACTCCATAGGGGTAGCCATACTTGAATCACTCAGAAAAAACGAATTAGTGACTGTTCTTATCTTTAAACTGCTTTTGGTTACTGTCTTTTTAACGCAGTGGAAGCGTGCTGGGCCCATTGCAGCATTTTCGACGATCGGCAAGAGTTGTTGTTCAGTCGCGATGGGGACTCTAGCCCGCTTCTTAGTCTCCCTCTTACATCCACCATACTCACCTTCGTTGTTGATAATTTTTTGACGAACCCTACGGAAAACGCCCCCCCCCCCTGACTTATTTTTCGCAGATTTAGCTAATCTTGATGCCTGGTACAACTTGCATGACATGCGACTAAATCCGGCGAAAACACAAACCCTTTCGTTCAGTCGACCCCGTTCAAGGACTCTGACTCCGACCCAATCCATCACCATCTTAGGCTTGACCTTTGATCCCCACTTAACTTTCGCCCCCCAGAACCTTAAACTGACTATGAATTTGCTCCGCTCGACGTTTGTGCTTAAATGCCTTCGCCGAACACTAACACAGCGGGAATTAGCTATTTACATTAAAACCAAAATTTACCCGGCCCTTACCTACGCCTCCCCGGTATGGAATTCGACCCCAAGACGCTACAGGATCCCCCTAAAAACTGCGTTTTATCGTGTGATTCGGACAGCGTACAAAGTCCCCCCTAGGGCTAGAATCACTCCCTACCTGAACAAGCACGGGCTCCTCACTCTCCAAAATCTTCTCCTTCTCACGGACCTCTCTGCATTGGCGGACGCACTGAGAAACTCAACCCACCCGGCACACTTCATTATGGAACACATCAATTCGGATGTCTCGACTCGCCCCACCCGCTGGTGGAAATTTGAAACTAACACCCGCCGTTCTACCTACCTGGACTCGTCCTTCCCCTACCGTTGTTTCCCGCTTTGGAACGCGCTCCCGGCCACACTGCGTGGATCGGTACTCAACTGTTCTAACCACCGGTGCCGCTATCACTGCGTGCATTTCCACCGGCGCCTTAGCAACCATCTCATCTCCGAACAATCCGAACTGTAATCTTTGTACTTTCATGTTCCCTTTGGAGCGGTATGTAATAATAAATAAATAAATAAATAAATAAATAAAAATAGAAGATATCCAAATCAAGTCATTTCTTCTTCTCTCATAATCCCCTCTTCCAGCAATCTGGTTCTTCCTGCCGGACTCATACGACACCAAACATATTTCAAAGCATCAGCCGAACGGTCTGGAAATTGGCGCAGCATGTATTCATATCCAGCGTCGTCAAATTTTAATTTCCTTTCGATATTAGCCACCCAATAGCGGTTGTACCTGGCGACAGGTCCTAGTCGAACGTCTTGGTACCACAGGTTGAGTAACGTGTTGATTATCGAGTGGTAACACTTCTCTGTTCGGACTCAGGAACATATGCCATTAAAAGTTCAGGCTGTTGTATAGCGGGTATTGCTTTTGGCTCAAGCTTTCTACGGTGTTGCTTTGGTATCCAACAATAGGCAATACAACCAAAAACTCAAATTATTAACCATTGGTTTCTTGCCAGTCAAGCGTTCAATAGGCGTTTGACCAACCAGTCGCTTGATAATGTCTTCGTCTTTTTTTGATACTCTTCGCATTGTGATTTTAATTCCTCCAAAATTTCCTGCGCTAAGTTCGTTTTTAATGTGCCGTTCTTCTTGTTCCTCTGCCTTCGATCATTAAACTTCTGCCTTATTAGGTCCTTCTCCATTAAAGGTGTAGATGGCCCCTGTGATGTAGAAGGTTCCGGTACGCGGTACACGGACTGTTTAAAAAAGTACCGCGATTCGTCCAGGACGAATCGCTTGTTGTCCAACTTCCATTATTGTCGCGAAACCAAGAAACAATCATTAAAAACCGCTTTGCACTTTTTGTTTATTTTTCACTTAAAAAATATACATATAGAGATTTTGAAAACGGAAAATAAAACAACTCAAAAATGAAAAAATAGGGTAAGTTCCGCCTCTTCATGGGCTGCTTCTAGTTGATTCTAAGATTACATAAAAAAAAATTAAAAATTGAAATTAAAAATTGAAAATTAAACATACCTCGTCATGGTGATTTTCTGCTTCCGGCAACAGCTGCATAAATCTTTTAGATGAGTGCGAAGTGTGCGTTTGTCAATCTGAGTCAAAATTTGAAAGCAATTTTGACATTGGATTTGAATCTTTTGCTTTTCCAAAAGCTCGTTGTCGTTGGAGGCATCTAAATCAGATGAAACGTTTGAAACGGCATAGTCCGAAACGGAAGAAATGTTGGTTAATAATACAGGCAATGAGCTGGTAAATAAAAGTGAGGCGTCATTATAAAAACAGAATGAACTTTTATTCACGTGCATTCATGGAAAAACACACGGAACAGAATGATGAAAAATTCATACAGAAAAGGGCCACTAGGTGGCAATCAAAACAAGAACATGTACGGAGGTCTAGTGTAGACATGCAAAACATAACTCAGAATAATACGCCACCGCACATAATAAGATCGTTGTAAAACAAGTCTTTAGATAAACAGCGATTATATTAAATACAAGATAAATATGAAATTCGTCGGGAAACATTAATTATCCCAACAAGAAATGCTTGCAATGGAAGAATACGAATCAGAAACGTTTGCAGCGGAAGACTCCGAATCAGAAACGTTTGCAGCGGAAGAATCCAAATCAGAAACGTTTGCAGCGGCAGAAACCGAATTACAAGAAACTAGCTGTATTTTCTGTGACGCGTGGTCAATTTCAGGTACAGTGTTGTGCGCGGTACACCCAACGTGCACTGCGGTACACGGACTGTACGCGGTACACCGTGTACCGCGTACTGGGACTGCGGTCCCGGTACAGTACCAGGACCGGGATTTTGCAATCCATCTCGCGATCCACGAGAAAACGCGCGAAGGTTTTTTAAATGATTGTTTACGGTTTTTTTCAGAAGAAATAACGAAAAACGTCGGCCGTATGTCTGCCGAACGAGAAATGTTCGTCGAACGTGTGTTCGAACGAAAAAACGTCCGAATAACGTGTAGGCCTAAACGGGACACGTGTCCCCGAACACGATCTGCATGATTTTTTGGGCTTTCTCGTGGACCGCGAAATGTACCGCACAAGCGGTCCACGGTCCACGAATTTTTAAAAGTACGTACGCGGTACTGTCCCGACGTTTAAAAAGTACCGCGGTCCCGGTACCGGTACAGTACCGGTATCGGCGGTCCTGGACCGTCGATCCAGGACCGCGTACCGCGCACAACACTGCTCACACAACCAACAAGAATCCTAATAGGGCCTTTACCCAACTCAATCCAAAGACTACAATCTTCGAACTCGAGGTCTTGCCGTCGGCATGACACAACACGAGAATCAACAGCACATAGTTAACCCTCACGATGCATAGATACCATACGACCGACTCGATCGTGACTTTCACAGCAAAACTTTGTCCTTGGGATCTAGCCCCACTCTCCCATACAGTCTTGTAATTGTTTTATTGGGCATTCTGCTGGACGAAAAAGAAAATTATAAAATGATACTTAAAATCAATAACGACTCACCTTAACTTCCACTGAGGCGTAGTGTGAATATACTACAGAAAGTACACACAACCAACAAGAATCCTATTAGGGCCTTTACCCAACTCAATCCAAAGACTACAATCTTCAAACTCGAGGTCTTGCTGTCGGCATGACACAACACGAGAATCAACAGCACATAGTTAACCCTCACGACGCATAGATACCATACGACCGACTCGATCGTGACTTTCACGGCAAAAGTTTGTCCTTGGGATCTAGCCCCACTCTCCCATAGGTTTAATCAAACGAATTGTTTCTGGTGCATAAAGAAATCCATTTTCAACAATAATTACGACATAAATTAATTTTTTTTATTATAAAATTTGATTTATTTACATTTATTAGGAATATTCACCAGGTTCTACTTTGAAAATTAAAAAAAAACTAAAAGTGCATGCATTTTATCAGTCTCATCCAAAACCTCATGATTGGAAATATTAATGCAAAAGAAAAATACATGTATCCATTTATTTAAAAAAAATCCAGTTCCACCACCAGAAAATGTGAAAATCTTTTTTAAAAATCAAGAATCCCAATTCCAAAATTCTAATTTTCCATACCCCAATTGAAATCCACATTTCCCAGCCGATATTAAAAAAAAAAAGTGAAAATTTACATTTGAGCAAGAGAGATTGAATCCCTCGTCTTAAAAATAAAAATAGCCGGACGAGAGACTGATGGGGGAATAAATTCTAGGCCACCTGTTCCATGACTATCACCCAATATTCAAATACTAAAACCATCGAATATCGAGCACGTGAGATCCCTCGGGTATACAAAAACACATCCGAAAATATATAAAGCACGTAAATATTTACTTTACGTTGTGTATTGAGCCCATGACGCCATATGAGATGTAGGTCACACTTCGACTTATCCAAAATAAATGAAAATAATTATCGCGCTGCAACTGTTATCGATTCCATGACACCACAAACTTTGTTCTCTCTCTGATATCTGCGCCGTCCATGTGATTTTTTTGCCATTTTACGCTGGTTCCGTAAGCCATGAACCCCATGGGCAAGGTGCCGATCTCGACGTCCTTCCCGGACACGGTGGCCAGCTCGTGCGCGCCGATTCGTCTCCTCCTGGCCACCGCCGAGCCCTCCTGTCATATGGACTCTTTGGTCGTCTGGTTCATCCGCGTGGCGATGTCCAGCAGAATATCCCTGAAGACCAGATTGTCCACGTTCTGGCCCAACAAATAGAGCAGGAACCAGTCGCCCAACCGCGACTTCTCGAGCAGAATCTTCAGCTGTTTCTTCGGCACGAGTCGGAAGCGCGTGGCAATGAAGAGCAGCCGCAGTCGCGGTACTGTGAACACGACGAAGCGCGAGAGCAGCACGAGTGCTGTAAGGAAGCCCAAGATGATGAACCAGAACCACATGATGATGTAGATCTTCTCGTTGACGATGTTAAGCCGGAGCACGCAGAGCGCGTCGTGTTTCTCGATCTCGGTCGACGGCCCCGCCTTGTGGAAATGGCACTTGGTCATCCGCGGGAAGATGAAGATCATCGGATCAATCCTCTCCTCCTGATCGGCCTCCATGAACTTGATCACCTTGATGCCGTATGTCAAAAACTCTCCGTCGAAGAAGCGGTCCATCAGAAAGATCTGACCGACCACGTTGACCAGACTGAGCGCCTCGCACAAGAAGTACCGCAACGCCCAGAAGTCGTGGTTCCTCAGATTCGACCACAGGTAGTCGGCGAGTAACTTCTTCTGCTGTTTTTTCTCAGTCTCCGTGCAGATGGCCAGTTGCAGGTTCATGGTCAGCACGGGGATCTTGCCACCCTCCCAGTTCTTCCAGAGCCAGCGCGGGATGTAGAAGAGGACCGCCTGGAAGAACAGCATGAAGCACACCCACTGGTAGTATTTGTGGACGCGCCAGTCGGCCTTATTGGAGCTCCTGTCCACTCCGAGGTACGGGATGTGCTCGCCGACCTTCTTCTTGTGGTCATAGGTGCTCAGGACAGTGTAGGTTGAACGGATCCAGCAGTTGGTGTTGACCACGGCTTCGGTCATATCCTTGCTGTGCGTGCACTCGATGGGGTTGCCCACGTACTGTTTGGTGGTCACGATGACACTGAAGGCAATGAGGATCATGACGGTGACGTTGTAGTGGAGTCTGAAGATGGCGCCGTCCGTGTGGATGCGACTGACTTTGAGTAAGTTTTTCAGACCGCGGAAGATGTCCAACATGATGGGAGCAAACGGCGCGACTGCGTGGTGCGAGCGCGGCGGGTTCCGCGAGCGAAATGATGGACACGTTTTTATACATGTTTCATCCTTCACGTGCTGCGATGCGCGGTAGTCATTTGGGGTGCTTCTGCGTGCGGGTCTGGCGCGGCGTCGAGCATCGGTTGGAAGTTGTTTTTGTTTGTTCCTGTGGCGTGGCCCGGGAGAGAATGCAATATAAATAGATGGGCGGGAGGGTAGATTGAGCGTGCTGCACAATGTAGACACACGCCTTCTAGTTTTCTTTTTAAGTTTTTATAATTAGATTTGGTGGATGGGGAAGAAGACACAGTTTGATTTGTTGGGGAGAGAGAAGATTGTTGGGTGATTGAAGGGGGTAGAGATTTGGTGGTTTGTGTGTGTGTTTTTTAGAGGGAAGTGGGAGAGGATTTCCGGTTTTTAAAGGAAGTTAGGGGTCTTTTTTCATCGATTATGTGTGAAAAGTGAAGTGTGTGCATGCGTTGATAAAAGTGTTTTAGGTTAAGGTTTGATTGGTTAATTTCGGATTTCGGTTTTGATTTGTTTGTCATAATGACAGATTGGTAATTGCTGGTTGTAATGAATAATAGTCGGTAGTCATTTAGTTGTAAGACGTTCAGCTGAAATCTTGAAATCTTCAAATTCGTATCAAATCATTGAAATCTTTAGCAAATCTCTGAAATCTTAGAAATCCCCCAAAATCATAGGAATTCTGGAAGTGCATCAAATCAAGCAAAAGCTGAAATCCTGAAATCTTGAGAATGTCAACAGAATTTTGAAATCTCGTATTTGATTTAGCAAATCATTAAAATCTTTAGTAAATCTCTAAAATCTATGAAATCCCCAAAATTGTAGGAATTTTGGAAGTGCCTAAAATCAAGCAAAAGCTTTTAAGAAATCGTCCTGAAATCCCGAAATCTTGAGGATTTTAACAGAATTTTGAAATCTCGTATTTGATTTAGCAAATCATTGAAATCTTTAGTTAATCTTTGAAATCTTTAGTAAATTTTTGAAAGCTTTAGTAAATCTTTGAAAGCTTTAGTAAATCTTTGAAATCTTTAGTAAATCTTTGAAATCTTTAGTAAATCTTTGAAATCTTTAGTAAATTTTTGAAATCTTTAGTAAATCTTTGAAATCTTTAGTAAATCTTTGAAATCTTTAGTAAATCTTTGAAATCTTTAGTAAATCTTTAAAATCTTTAGTAAATCTTTGAAATCTTTGATAAATGTTTGAAATCTTACAAATCTCTGAAATCCAAGAACTCCACGAAATCATAGGAATTCTGAAAGTCCATAAAATCGACCTGAAATTCTGAAATCATGAGGATTTCAACAGAATTTTGAAATCTCGTATTTGATTTAGCAAATCATGTAAATCTATGAAATCTTACAAATCTCTGAAATCCAAGAACTCCAAAATCATAGGAATTCTGAACGTCCATAAAATCAAGCAAAATCTTTGAAGAAGAAAACCTAAAATTCTGAAATCTTGAGAATTTCAACAGGATTTCGAAACCTCGTACTTGATTTAGCAAATCCTTGAAATCTTTAGTAAATCTTTAAAATCATACAAATCTATGAAATCCAAATAAATCCCCAAAATTATAGGAATTTTGAAAGTCCATAAAATCAAGCAAAATCTTTGAAGAAATCAACCTGAAATCCTGAAATCTTGAGAATTTCAACAGGATTTTGAAACCTCATACTTGATTTTTGCAATTGGCTACCCGGTTGATATTTTCCCATCTGGCAGCTTGTTTTAGAACTAAGTTCATGGTGCCATCTGACGAGTTAACTTTGCATTAAATTTAGTATACATGTTGTTTTTCTTTGTAGAATAACTACTTCACAGAATTCCTGCAAATGGTTCCCCGGACTGATATCATTTCCTGCTGTGTGCCTTTTAAAGAAGGTTGCATATTTAAGAAAAACTTTAAGACAGGTTGTCTAGGGGGCAGTGCTCTGTAGACTTTAAGTGGAGTTTCCATGTTGCTTGGGCTGCTTGCAAAATTAATTTTTTTAATTCTTTTTTTTTGGATGGGGACCCCTTATGATTGTGGGGCCTGGGGCAAGTGTCCCCAGTGCCCCTCTTAATCCGACCCTGCCAACGTGCATGGCGCCATCATCTAGGATGCTCAGGTCCCGGTGGCCGGCAAAACCCACACACCAAGAGACTTTACGTATTTACAGATTTACGTATAAGCAGAATAAGCAGTTGCTTAGGGGCCCTCGACTATGTCTCAGGAAAAATTAGTCGACTTAAGTATTCTGAGTATGGGACACGATAACCTGCGAACTCTTTGCTTCTACGATATAATCGACCAATTTTCCACCGTCAAAAGTAGAGAGAAAAGTGTTATAATGATTTTGATGTGAGGGGCCCCGCAATACTTAGGTAGCGGCCCTGATTGACGATTTATATAGCTCGCCATTTTACAATGGCGGAGAAACGTGGTTTAGTTTGTTATAGTGTCGACAGAGAGCGCCATCTCCTCGGTGAGGCGCAGCTTCACAGCCGCACCTTAGGTCTTCACGGTGTAATATATTCACAGTTCCGCTAGTTTTTCACAGAGATTGGATTCAGATGTTACAACACGATACACTATTAGCTATTCAACTTGGGTTGATTGTTATCTGTCGTGTCAGAACTCGGAAATGAATCGACAAAATGGCCGCAGCATGAGTCAATTTGAGAAAATCAATAGGTGAGAATATTATTTGCACACTAAGCAACAAATTCATCTCGTACAAGAACATTTCGATTTTTTATTTTTACTTGGGACAATTTGGAGGTGTTTTTTGGGGGTACTTTTAAAAAAAAACAAGTTAAATGTTGGTTATTGCAAATCAGGACGCGAATAATCTGTAAAGTGATCTTTTCTAGCTTCGATTACTTTGCTTTCTATTTCCCACTTCCTCTTTTAATTGATTTTGTTTGCAATTTGAAAACATTTTTAGACTCACGTGTCATATGACGTCATTTTTACCGCCAGGAACAGATGCCATCAACAGGAAGGTGGCGTATGACGTAATAACGCGCGCACTGCAAACAGACGTCATCATATAATCCAAAATGCGTAATCGGACGGAAACGATGACGACAACAGTGACGTAGCAGAAATTAATCTCATGACTGCATATTGATACTGTTTTAATATTTAATATCGAAAATCGAAAATTTGGAGCTTGGGTGAGGGGGAGGGGACATACCACATCCCCCCTCCCCCCTCCCCCCCACACCAATCATATCAGGTATATATAATTAATCTACAAAAATACAAATTAGTTTTTAATACTTTTGTATATGAATATTTTCAGATTTGCAATTGTGTATTATTTGAAGTATCAAATAGAAGCAACTGCTTAGACTGAATACATGAGCTATTTAATAAATAAAGAGTAATTGAATGGACACAACACACAGGGTTTCTCAAACCATTTATAATTTATTGTAGATCGGACCGAGCAATGTGTATTGAATATTGGACATAAAGGACTGAACCTATTTCTAGGAATGAAACAACTTGTAACTAGTTTAAATTATCAATTCTAACCACCTGGGTGGATTCTAAATGTTTAATAAGTAAGTTGTTTTGGTAATTTTGTTCCTCACGGTCCTGGTGGCATCCTGGTTAAGGTCCATGTGGTCCGAAGAATAGGGCTGACTTTACCGCATCACCACAAGCAATTGATACCTTAATATTGAGACTGGGCTCCATATTCATCTTTGGGTCACAGGCTAAATCTATAATTTACAAAAATTAGGATTATGGTAGAGCCAGTCATGATAAGTGGCATTGTCATGGGAGTATTGAAGCTCCAACCCACCTACATGCTGTGGAAGATTGGTTTTGCTAACTCATCACTGAACTTTCTATACCAAGTGCTCATTTCACATGGTTCTCATACCGCATTTTGCTATAAGTGAAATTAACAACTTTTGAAAATGGCAAGTAAAAACTGCCTGAAAAACGGTAAAAATGAGACCGGTCTAAGCGTGGTTTACCGGCAGTCTGGTCAAACTCACGGTATGGCAGCATGCTGCTTAAAGCGGGGCAATGCGGTATTGCTCTCATACAGCAGTGGTTCTCAAACTTTTTTCACTTCGGCACCCTTGTCGGGCTAAAAGAATTTTGCGGCACCCTTTTCGGGCTAAAAAAAATTTTGTGGCACCCTTTTCGGGCTAAAAAAATTTCGCGGCACCCTTGTCGAGCTAAAAAAGAAGGAAAAGCAGTGCAAATTTAATGCTCAGTTGTCTTTAAGGCGATGAATGAAACTGTTTGGATGAATTTTTCATTATTTTCTTTACGTTTATGGGAAGTTTAGTTAATTTTACCCTCAAATTACTTGACCCTGAAAGTTTCCTTCTGTATCTGTTTTCTTGATTATTGCCGCGGCACCCCTGGCATACGCTCGCGGCACCCCAGGGTGCCCCGGCACCCAGTTTGAGAACCTAGGTCATACAGGCCTCGTCGAAAACGTGTACGGAATGACATCATCGACTTCGATAGAAATGTCAATAAGGATCCTAAAGTACACCTAACCCTCAATATAAGGCCACTCTTTATACAGCATTTCGCAATAACGGCCTTCTGCCATTATGGCTAAATTTTTATTTACGGCCTAGCAGTTTCGAGTTACGGCCAAAAAGTCGGAAAATTCCATAACGAATCAGGGGGAACGTTATACCGCATTTCGCTTTGCGGCCGACTTTTCAGGAACGTATCCCGGTCGTATATCGAGGGTTAGGTGTACCAGTGAGGCAAAGCTGAAGATTTGGAAACTTCATCAGTGTGTACACTAATGTATATCAAAAGAATCTTGAAATGTGAAAAGATGCCGGTCACTATCGCATCATAAGCCGCCCTGGGCAGCTCCACGTCACCAGGTAGAACGTTCATGAGAACACGGAGGAACGTGTTGCGCATGTTCCAAGGAAAAGAGATGGACGTGACTTGATCGGTCACAACGAAGCCTGTGTAGTGCACGGCAAAACCAGCGACGATTTTCGCTGCCCTCAAGTTTCTTTGGCCACATGGTCAATGGTTAATCTCAGATTGGGTCATCGCAGAAGTGACCAACCCCTAAAGGCCAAAACCAATATTAAACATAGTTTCTAGTTGTTCTTTCCATTTAAGTGAGTCTGTCCAACATCACCTGGCATCCCTGTACCAGGCTGATGTCCGATTCCCACTCACAGAATCTCCAATAAGATTCAACAATCCATGAATCCCTCCAATCGTGCAAGGGTGGATCCAGGAATTTTTTTAAGAAGGGGGCGATTTGAAATAACAATTGAACCAGCCACAGTCCAGTGGTAGTGCATAGGGCTTACTGGGGATGGGGTCCGAGGAAGATGTGACCGTCTGCAGCCCAGGCGAAACTGGCCAGCAACAACAGGAAGTCACAAATGCTGGATGTGACGGAAGTCATGTCGACTCCACGTTCTTAGAGAGTGGCTCTTCTGACTTGACAGTGATAGGTCGCATCCGACCTCGCGGTTCTGGAACCAAGTGACCAGCGGTTTGTCTAGGAAAACACACTACAATTACACAGCACTGACCCCTAGACAACCTGCCATAAGAAATAAACATATTAAACCAGTTCTCTGTCTTTAGTGTCTTTTCTTAGAGATTTTGAAGTGTTACGTCCGGCGACTGTGGTCTCCCCTGACCACTGGTTGATCGCTCCTACGCCCCCCCGCCACCTGGGGGGCTCTTGCAACAGGTAGTGGACACATGGCAAATGTCTAATTCTATACCCACATTGGATTTGTTAACCAGTAATATCAATTCTATTAAATTGATATATCCAAGATATCTGAATACGCTCAACCCTTGTTATACGGCCGCTCTTTATATGGCGTTTCGCCATAACGGCCTTGTGCCATTATGGCTAAATTTTTATTTACGGCCTAATATTTTCGATATACGGCCAAAAATCGGAAAATTGGGGAAATTGCCCCTATTCGTTATACAGCATTTCACTTTACCTATCTAGGCCGTAAAGCGAGGGTTAAGTGTATCTTTATTGTCAAGTTTACAGAAAAACAACAAAAATCTGGCAGTAAATCAGAAATATTGGTAATCCGGGTAATCTTGGGCCAATTCGTTTTCTCAGCCATTATTATTATTGTTGGAATAAACGTCATTGAAATGGTGTTTTTCATCTTTGAATATTTCATCGTCCTCCCGGTGCATTCCATTTCTGAAACCAAGTGCATGAATACGTGATATTGCAACTTCCGGTATCAAGCGCGTGTCTGTTGCCAGTTGTCAAAGCCGAAGCAGGAAAGTGATGACATGACATGCCGTGTGCTGCTAGTTTGTTCGCAAGCTTGGAGCGGTTGCAAGTGTGTCACTTTAGCATGCGAAATCACAGCACTTTGCTATCGTGCGCATGTGTTTCCCTAGCACAACTATATGCATTGTTTCGGTGGATTTTGCATTGAAAACAAATTGTTTGTCTATTTATAAACATTTTCTAAGCTTTTTAGAAATATTTTGTGACTTGTCACACATTGGAATTGCATCCAGTGGTCATAAAAGTTTACAAAACTTGATTCACTTTATCCATTACATAAGGGGACAGTAAATCCATCTGAATTCGAAACGTGGCTGCTGCTGGGCTGGTCTGGCTGTCCATGATGATAAATCCATCCCCTCCAACGTTTCCTGTTACTTTTTTTCTTGTTTGTTCTCTTTAACGATGCGATGGATTGTAAGTGGGCAGGTACCACGTGGCATGGCGAGTACCACATGATACTGGATGCCCAACAAAACATGGACAATAACTCGAGACTCAATAGGTTCGTTTAATAAGTCGTGTTTTAAGTGTTTGTGCTTTTAGTTTTGTATTTTTTAACATCGCTTAAGAAAACAAAAGGCGGTCACTGGCGATTGTCCATTACGGTGGGGTTATTCCAAAAGTATTCTGACAGTCCAATTTTCTGCCAAGGGTCATTTGGATATTTATAAAAATTAGTTTGATATATTTGGTCAAATATTTAATTAACTCACCGTTAATGTGATGGCTGGAACTGCTTCTCTTTGGCGAGTATTGATGATGTTGCTACTTGGAACTGCTTTTCCAGGTTAGCATCAGTCAGTCTGGAGCAGGGCCGGATTTAGCAAATCCTTGAAATCTTAATAGAAATGTTTTGCATATTCTTGGAATCTTAATCAAAACTTTTAGCAAATCCTTAAAATCTTAAACAAAACTGTTAGCAAATCCTTGAAATCTTAATCAAAACTTTTAGCAAATCCTTGAAATCTTAATCAAAACTTTTAGCAAATCCTTGACATCTTTAGCAAATCCTTGAAATCTTTAGCATATCCTTGAAATCTTAAGCAAATCCTTGAAATCTTAATCAAAACTTTTAGCAAATCCTTGACATCTTTAGCAAACCCTTGAAATCTTTAGCATATCCTTGAAATCTTAAGCAAATCCTTGAAATCTTTAGCAAATCCTTGAAATCTTTAGCAAATCCTTGAAATTGAAATCTTTAGCAAATCCTTGAAATCTTTAGCAAATCCTTGAAATCGTTAGCAAATCCTTGAAATCGTTAGCAAATCCTTGACATCTTTAGCAAATCCTTGAAATCTTTAGCAAATCCTTGAAATCTTTAGCAAATATTTGAAATCTTTAGCAAATCCTTGAAATCTTTAGCAAATCCTTGAAATCTTTAGCAAATCTTTGAAATCTTTAGCAAATCCTTGAAATCTTTTGCAAATCCTTGAAATCTTTTGCAAATCCTTGAAATCTTTAGCAAATCCTTGAAACTTGGCCAAATTGGAAACTAAAAAAGTGGTAAAACGTTGCAGGCTAAACAATGCAAGATTCTATACAATTAGCACGGGGAGTGCTGCTTTTTACAACAAAAAACTCACTACAATAGCTCGCATGCACGTGGCAAAAGGGTTAGGTATTTCTGTGCCTGATTGAAACGTTGGGCCCAGATACCACGCAAAGTTATTGGATTTGACCGAAGAAAGGAACTAAACATCACTTTACGGGTGCCGGATGGAGCTCGTGTGATCACAGTGAAAGAACCGGAAGTGGCCCCTCTCACACCCTTTCTCTTAGCCTAATCTTAAAGTGTCTACGTGACCAAAACGATCGACCGGTGGAGATCGACCGTGTTTCGATTTCCGGGTGCAGCAAGAGCCCCCTGGTGGGCCATGTGCTGATCGGGTGATCAAGGGGTAATCTAGACATGTAGAAATGCGAGTTCCGCAATATTTTCAACACGCGAAGGAATTTCTCTTGCACAATTTGCACGATGATGCAACGACGATGAAAAGTTGGTTTGGTTTTTATTTTTATTTATTTATTTATTGTTTTTTTTTTTTTTTTTTTTTTTAAAAAACTGGTCGATTTTGAGTGACGTGTGGCGCTGCCAACAAGTGAACATTATTGTGTGGGACGTGAATGACGAGGCACCGAAATTCCCCTCTTCCTACACGAGGTTCCATCAACGAGAAGTGCGACGCGCAGGGACGACGGCAGTCAATATTGTGAGTTGGCCTTCATTGACATAAGCCTAATTCCTCAGATGCGAGGTCCGTGAGAAAATCCCACGCATGCGCCCTAGACGCACCTGCAGATTGGCGTCTCGTGCCCTGAATTCCTCAGCATCTCATTTCGGTGGCGAAACTAGGCCAGCTCATCTTTCTTCGCCAATTCAAAACTTTTACCGACATCGTTGGTTAAAAACAAAAAATAAAAATTATTTTCTAAATTTAGAGTTGACGCGTAATAATAATGCAAGTATGAATGAATGCTTATCTTCTGTATCTATTGGTGGAAATTGTCTTCGTTCAGTTCTAATAAAACCTCCAGCTGGTAAAGTACTACGTTCTCGTAAAACCTCTTCGTTTGGACACCAGGTCTTGCAGTTGCGTGCTCGCGGTCCGGTTTGCTGGATTGCTGGATGAGGGTTTAATTTTAGACATGGCGATGTTTCGTTGAGGGATTTCTACTTTTAATTGGTCGGCGATCCCGGAGGAAGTGGTTAATTTATTTTGTTGAATGGAGGAGGGGGAAAGGTTGGTCGTACGTGGTGGGTGTCAATAGGGGTTTGCAGTGCGAGGCGCAAAGCTCTTTGTGATGGTAATTTTGCTATTGGGTTTTTCTAATTGACGGTTGATTCGAATTCAAATTCGCTCGGTTCGACCACCGCAATCTCTGTTGACATCATTGATGGACCTTGACGAAATGTTCGTAGGCCATATTCTTGAGGATTGGGGCTTCGGGGAGCCCGGAGATATCAAGATAGGGGAATCCACGAAAATATTTATTGCAAAGATGGAGTTTGAAGGAAAATTAGGGATTTTGAGATGATAGAATGAATTTTTTGGTTAATACAATGAATTTTTAGGTTAATACAATGAATTTTTAGGTTAATACAATGAATGTTTAGGTTAAAACAATGAATTTTTAGGTTAATACAATGAATTTTTAGGTTAATACAATGAATTTTTAGATTAATACAATGAATTTTTAGGTGGTTAAATGATTTTTTTTAAGTAATAAAATGAATTTTTAGGTGAAAAAATGATTTTTAAAGTGGAAAAATGATTTGTAAGGTGGAAAAAATGATTTTTTTTTAGGTGAAAAATGAACTTTTAGGTGGTAAAATGATTTGTAAGGTGGAAAAAATGAATTTTTAGGTTAAAAAAAATGAATTTTTAGGTTAAAAATGAATTTTTAGGTTAAAAAAAATGAATTTTTAGGTTAAAAATGAATTTTTAGGTTAAAAATGAATTTTTAGGTTAAAAATGAACTTTTAGGTGGTAAAATGAATGTTTAGAACCTTTAGGTAATAAGATGAATTTTTAGGTGATAAAATGAATTTTTACATGATAAAATAAATTTTTAGGGGATAAAATGAATTCTCAGGTAATGAAATAAAATTTTTGGTGATAAAATAAAATTTTAGGTGATAAAATGAATTTTAAGGTGAAAAAATGAAATTTTAGGTAATAAGATGGATTTTTACGTGATAAAATAAATTTTTACGTGATAAAATAAATTTTTACGTGATAAAATGAATTTTTACATGATAAAATAAATTTTTAGGGGATAAAATGAATTCTCAGGTAATGAAATAAAATTTTTGGTGATAAAATAAAATTTTAGGTGATAAAATGAATTTTAAGGTGAAAAAATGAAATTTTAGGTAATAAGATGGATTTTTACGTGATAAAATAAATTTTTACGTGATAAAATAAATTTTTACGTGATAAAATGAATTTTTACGCGATAAAATGAATTTTTACGCGATAAAATGAATTTTTACGCGATAAAATGAATTTTTACGCGATAAAATGAATTTTTA
>JAQIXU010000573.1:0-29519 GCA_034701245.1 Strigamia transsilvanica | reverse complement strand
TTTTTTTCTAAAAACCGCGGTGCGGTTTTTGAAAAAGAAATTGCGAGTGCGATATATCGCACTCGTGAACAACCCTACTAATAACTTTTAATTTTATTTTGTTAGTCATTTGCTTTACGTCTGAAATGGTTATTATTGGAAAGTTTGATGATTTTACAACAACTTTTTAAGCTGTTGTTTCAATAGGCAATTGGTTGACATCACTTTCTTCAAATAAAATAACGAAAATTGTTTACTTATTTCTGCGTTTTAATTGCATTTAATTTTCAATGTTTGGTGATTGAAGTAGAAAATACAACTTTGTTTTCATCAAACGGAAAAAGGAAGATGGTAAACCATTATCGTCAGATTTACAGAATCCTCCATAGATTAAACGATGTTAATAAATTATTCGATCCTCTGTTAGCTGTGTGGATTTTAGGAGACATTGTAAACATTTCCTTATCGCTGGGTGTTGCAATTAATAGCATTAATGAGTTAATATTTTTCACGATTTTTACTGCTCGAGCGGTTGTTATATTGCTGATGCTCTATTTCTATGCTGCGCGAGTAAACGAGAAGGTAAATACAATGCAAACAGATCAAAATTAGACCACATCTTAGCCATCATATTTATAGGCACGGGAAACAGCAATTGAAATAACCAAATTGACATATTCTCAACGAAATAATTCCAATACTCAAGTAAATTCATCTTAACAAGAATAGATAGAAATAAAAATTACATTTTCATGAACGAACAAACACAACACGGCTGAAACGTCACATCCAGAAAAAGTCTGTGGCGCTAATACAGCTAACAGGCACGATGTTGCATTTTCATCGCTTTCTTCGCATAAAAAGCTTTTTACAAATTTATGTTTGTTTTCTTGTTTTCTTTCAGAATTACCAATTAACAATCAATTTTGGGGTGCTAAGAACTATTTTATATTTATTTGATAAAACAAAATTATCTAAAACAAGGTCAAAATAATTTTTTGTTTGGCCATTCCCAAACAAGCCTAAAACGATGGCAAAACGGAACAGGAAACGCCTAAAACGTTTAACACGACGTTTCGGAATTACTGATTGCAAATAAAAAATGATTGTATCACATACTTCAATTAGCTGTTATTTGTTGGAATATAGATGAATTATCCATTAACAATATTTGTTGTGTGCTTCTCAGTTAGCAAACTGGAGTCCATTGTGTGTGTGTTTGATTACACTATATAAACACCAATCATAAAAACCGTGTTTGAAAGCTTTTATTAATATTAATTATTCTCACTACTGCGTGGACTGTAGTTGAACTTGTAATGGATATGACCGTATTGCAGATTTTCTTAAATACCAAAGTTATTGTCGTATTGTCGTACTAAAAGTTGTGTCTATTATCCAGTGGTCTATATTAATAAATGAGTATAAATTATTTACCATTCATAAACCAGGGACAAGTCCAGGTGGTGTGAAATGCTTACTCAGAATGTTTATTTTGCATCAGCAATTGGTATTAATGTTTCAGGATATTTTCTCAAACCAAGAACACTGTAAATATAAAACTATGAAATAACTAAACTCATTCACATAATTCCAATTACCTCTTTTAGCTTTTAGACACATAACTAACGTTATGTATTTCAAATTAATTGAAGTTAATTATGTTTTGAGAAAAATACAATTTCTCACGTTCCTTACACTTTTCTTTTTATTTCATATCAAGTTATGAACAGTTTACTAAACTAACGGAAATCTCCTATCTATCTGATTGCAGAAGTAACTTTTCTGAGATTATTAAAATGTTCCATGTACTGAAACATTATGTCAATGGGCGTGTGAATGTCATTCATTTTGTTTTGCAAACAGGGCGGAGGATTGGGTCCAAAAACTCCAAGAAATCCTTGAATAAATTCCTTCATGAGATCAAAACATATAGCTGGAATAACACATGGTTGATATTCAATCTAAAAGCAAATAAAACTTGATATATCACAAATGCATTACAAATACAAAAATATAATAATACCGGTACCTCGATTAAAATTCCTTTAAAACTCGATCCCATTGAAACACTCCCAATTTTAACCAAAAAATCTTTCAATACGTAACTCTGTCCTTTTGATTCGATTCTCGTGGCTTTTTTCGGTGTGTAGATTGTGCTGAGTTTACCCATGAGATGATCAAATAAATTGTCAACGACCAAACAAGTTCCTGTGTCTAATATAGCGTAAGTTGTTGCTGGATTTTCGCTGTTGTGGAGGATATTTACAGCCCTTTGAGGATCTGAAATTGCACGAACACAATTATAAACCGACAGCTGTAACATGCGTAAAGTTCAGTATGTTTACTATTACTAATATTTGGGACGGAGTAATAAGTCTCGCAATCAATACAAAAATTGCTGGCTTTTAAGCCTCCTAAAGACTCGATCCTTTTCTGCAGATTTTCAACTGTTTGGGGTCCACTTTTTCCTTCAGGTATACCGTATGATTGAACACTATTAAATTAATAATTATTAAACTTCAGAGTGAGGTTATACTTGGTGGTATCCCAATGCTTACATGACAACCCCCATGACTACCGCGTGTTTATTCCGCTGTGTTGTTGGCTCTACGCTATGTGGGAGTTTCCGGGGCGGGTACTTCCATCTCGGTATGAGGAAAACGCGAGGAAAAACGACATATTTTAAACTTATTCGAAGCTGCTTGTAGATCAGATTCCTCTGTTTATTAGAAAATATATTTTTTTTAATTAAATAATAATACGGTTTTTAATTTTGTTTTTAAATTTGCCTGATAAATTATAATTTTTTTGATAAACAGTTTTGACAAAATAGGTGTTCCACAGCATCACTACCGATCATCCGCCCTTTACCGATCGCAACCGCGCAACCAGACTTTGCATGCGATCATCACGGCTTGCTAATGATTGCTTTTATAAAAAGGAGAGATGATGTTTTTGGGTCTTATTTTTCTTTTTTCCCCAGCAACCGAATCTCATGTTTTTTTAAAAAAAGTATCAATAATCACGAGCAAGCGGGGTGATGATCGCATGCAATTTCTGGTGGAGCGGCCGCGATCGGTAATGCAAGAATGATCGGTTGTGACCCTGCGAGAAAAAACATTTCCGAAAAAATACTTTTTTTTCGATTATTCTTTTTGGGAAAATTTGTTTTGTTCGGAATTTGAGGGTCCCGCTGCCGCGAGGGACCCTTCTCTTGCGCTTTTAGGTGCAAAAATAAGACATTTTCAGGTTTTAAAAAGGGACAAAAATGTCTTGACACTTGGGTTGGGGCAGGGAGAACATGGCATTTTGTTGCGCCCCCTCGCTACACCACCCCACACAACACTGTCAACCAATGTTCACTTTCCTTTCCTCGAACAAAACCGAATCAGATATACTCAATACTCACTAAATTGCCAATAAATAAAAGTTACAAATTGATTTCCTCTGAAATATGTTAATCGCTTCTCTAGAAAGCAAAATAAAGAAAAACAGTTCGTAGAAGCAAAGCACTTACAAGAAGTTATCAATACATTAAAATTTAAGAAAGTAAGAGATAATAAAATGTTTCATTTGACCCTAAACTAATGTCATTTTTGTAAGAATAATTTCTAGAAATACAAAAACACTTTATGGCACATTGCATGCATTGTTATTACTCAGACCCTATGGTGCGTGTTGTGTTTCTTATAATTACAAGCCAGGAGCTTGCAAAGGTATATAAAACTCTGCAGTTGGTCAAACTATTTTTCAAAATACATTTGAACAAAATAAGTGATGACCTTCTTAAACCCCTTATCAAAAGCAATGAACATTTATTCAACTTTGTCCAGTCCATCGGCCAGCCTTGTATATTGAGGACAACTGATCACGTGCATCTTCCGCAAATCACGTTCCTATAATAACTTTGAAATGATTACCAGCAGACGTTTAATAAAACATATATTGAGTAATTGTCCGACGAATTCAATTGATATGGAAAATTCCATCACATTCTTTAATTAAGAAAAGTGACAGTTCATGTAACAGTCCTAATAATAAAAAAAGAAGAAAAGGTTATCACGGCGAGATGCCGAGATTGACTACTTTAATAGCCGTCCAATGGTAATAACCGGATGGATCCGAGTGAGGTTAAGGTTCACGAGTTAAAATTTCATTTCATGGAATATAGGAATAATTTGATGACGTTTATTGCCTCGTTGACTATATAAGCGACGAGAAAATTCGAAAGGTCATATTTTTGCTTCTCGCTCTCGACAATCGGTCGTGTTTTAACCTGCCTTTCATGTTTGTGTAGATGCGTCAGGAAATTGCGATTGCGAATAGAACGGAGAAGAAATTTCAGCTGACCTGTAGGCTTGTGAAGAATTTGAACAGCAAAGGAAGCAGGCTAGGAAACAGTGGCAACGTGTTAGAGCTTAAAGTACTCACCCAGTTGCACCACGTGCCTTGAAGGTATGTTTTGTTTAAATTATTTTTGTGCAGGAAAAAGCTTTTGTTGGTCACAAATGGGTCACAAAAGTGGTATAAAAATACGCAGTTTAAAAAAATGTTTTTATTTAATAACTGAAGTGTGGAAAACGGTCTTCACGTGGCAAAACTTTTATTTGGTTTGCTAAAACCGTTGTTTTATCACGCTGAACGTGCTCGGTTGAAAAGTCATAAATTATAACATAAATTATTTAAATTGTTTATTATTTTGTCAACGCGAATTAAAACACATTAAAAATTCATATTTAAATTTTTTGCCAGAAGAATTTCATTGGAGGTTCAAAAATCAATTAAATATTCTTTCGAAATTGAATTTTTTGGAGAAAAGATTTCGCCACGAGTTCTAATTTAATATACTTTTTTTTTAAATTTTAGATACAACATTTTATTAGCAGACTCTTCGTTCACGAAGATAAATTTAATATTCATTACAAGGATTACCGTATACACTTATCTACAGTTATCTATCCATTTTTTCACATAAATATGCAAGGAAACGCAAAAACCCAAACCGTTATCGCTCAAGATGTATTGGAGAATCAAAGGTTAAGTTTTAAAAAAAAAACTTTTAATAAAAAAACTTACAAGTTTATAATTTTTTTTATAGTAGCAAATCACAAACATTTGGAGCCCGACCCAAGGAATCGTTAAACGGAATGAAACTTCGTGAAGCTGAGATGAAGAGAACGGCTGAGCAGAACGATAGCAAAAACGGTGCATGGGGAGCATTCAAAAATCGTCAAGCCTTTAACGAAATGCATCTTTATTAATGATTTAGTTTTGTTAAAATATTGTATGAGCTTATGTGGTTTACCCAATTAAAAAATTTAAAAACTAACTTCTGATGCTATTTCATGAAATGTACGAATTAAAGAATTAAAGTCATAAAAATGTATTTATTGTTTTTCTTTTCATTCATGTGATAAACAAAAAAGGAAAAAGTTTCGTTTTCCTTAACTTTTATGTAAGTTCAGTTCACAAAATATCATTCATTTGGGCATTGCTGGGAGCCAAATGATGCACGGAGCCAAAATATGACAATAAACAATACAATTCTGTCAGAAAAAATCAAATAAAAGTCGAAATTTTCAAAACAAGCGTGGAAAGATACCGAGATAAGATGCCAGATGATGAGCTTTAGAGTCCAAAGATGAGATGAAAGTCGGGAAATGATAAAATCTTTCCAATAATTTTACAGTTTGTATTTTTTGTTTTTGATTTTTAATTAGTTTCCAGTTAAACAGTTTCCAGCTGGGTTTAAAAATAATAATAATTTCGAACTATTACAAAATAAATACTGAAAAAACAGTATTTGTAATAGTTAATAGTTCAGAACTTAATCTGCTTGGAGCGCTGCTAACCAAACCCCTGACGGTTCTGTTCCATTATATTCGTGTTTCGTCTGCCGACGTTCTGAGATCATAATTGAGCTAATAAAGTAACTCCTTTTAGAGAATTTATGACGTCACAAAACTCAAAGAAAAGTTGCTTTTACGCGCGAAAAGCTGCACGCAGTACGTCAGGCCATCCTGTACAACCTTTTTGCAGACATGTCGAAAGTAAATACTCTTTTTAATTATTTCGCTAAATCGCCCGCTGTTTCTGACAACCCGAAAAGACAAGAGACGAAACCAACTGAAAACAATGCTCCAAAAACGCCGAAGCATACCAAATCATTATCACCGAAAACACCAAAACAAACACCAACTACGAAAACATCGCCGACTTCGTCATGCAAAGGTATACCGTACCTGCATTTTAACAACTACGTAAATGTTGTTTTCTATCACGATATCTCTCACGGGATTAATTTGCTGTTTGTATGTTTCAACAGCACGTAGTTATAATCATTAATTTATTTATATTTTAGATTCATCATTTGATATTGGCGATTTAGTATGGGCAAAATTAGGAGGATATCCATGGTGGCCGAGTGTAGTTTGCCTTCATCCTGTTGAAAAAATTCATGTCAAATCGAAACCGTCGCATGAAATACATGTGCAATTTTTTGATGATCCTCCAAGCAGATCGTGGATTCAATCTAAGTATTTTTGTTTTGTTGTTTTAGAAGTTTAAGACACACATAAATAAATTTTTTTTTAAATTATTGCAGGTTTGTTAAAGCATACAGAGGAAGTGAATCGTACAGCACTCCTCCAAGATGTGCGAGAGAATGGAAAAAGGCGTGTGAAATGGCGGATAAGGCCCTGGAAATGCATCAGAAAGAACGCACAAAACTTGTAGTTGAATTGTTACCTTCTGATGAAGATAATACTTCGATGGATGAAAGCAATGGTTAGTTTTAACTTTTAATGTCGATATTTGCAAGCGTAAATACATCTGTTTAATTTTGTTTTAAAAACATTAATTAGAAGAGCGAAGAAAAAATGATGATTCACCAGTATTAAAGGTATAAAACACTTTAGAATGCGTTATAGCCAGTTTTTTTTTAATTTGTTTATGTTTTTTTGTTAATTCTAGCGACAAATTGGCGAACCGCTAATTAAACGTCGGCGAATAGTTATTCCAAGTGATGATTCTGGAGACGATGAAGAATTTATACCCAATCCAAAGGTTGATAAAAGTGATAATGATGATTCTGTAAGTTCTGGAGTCGCATCCGATGAACTATCAGGAATTGAAGATGAAGAAGTGGAAGAAACACCAAAAAGTGTAAATTAAAAAGAAAACAAAAAAAATTAATTGATAAATTAATTAAATAAATGATTTTATTATTTTAGAAAAAGAGGAAGCGCAATACATCTACATCTACGCCAAAGTCGTTGAAGAAGAAACAAATTTCTACACCCGCACCGATTTTCCTCCAAAGTACAAACAAAAAAGCCAATCTCAGTAAAGATACAAAGTCAAAACTGTCAAGTTTTGCGGCTGATGATGTACGTGAATTTTAAAGAATCGAAATTTAACTTGATTCAACAAAGCATTTCATTTTTTGAATTTAGTCAATGAATGATAAATCTACGATTGGGGATAATGCCAATACAAACTGGCCACATTTAACGTATGATTTTCTGCAGGATAAAAATATTAAGTACGAAATTGAATTAATGAATTAATGAAATTTGTATTTTAATCACTATTATTCTTGTAGGGATGCAAAGAGACGGCCAAAATCTGATCCAGAATATGATTGTAAAACACTATTTGTACCTGAATCTCACAGAGCTACGCTTACTCCAGTAGGAAGTTCGGTTGAAAGCAACAAATACATTTTACGATCAATTTTTTTCTTTTAATTTCAGGCGCACAAGCAGTGGTGGGATATGAAATCGCAGCATTTTGATGTTGTACTATTTTTCAAAGTTGGAAAATTTTATGAGTTGTATCACATGGATGCTGTTATAGGAGTTACGGAGTTAAGTTTAATGTACATGAAGGTAATTTTATTATCAGTAGTTTAACTTATACATTTTTCTCAAAAATTTTAATTATTTTAGGGGAATTATGCTCATTCCGGTTTTCCTGAAATTGCTTATGGTCGCTATGCCGATACATTAGTCCAAAAGGGGTACAAAGTTGCCAGGATAGAACAAACTGAAACTCCATCAATGGCGGAGGAAAGATGCAAAAAAAGTATTAAAAAAAATTAATCAATAGATTTTTTGTATATAAATTAACACTTATTTTCCTAGGTCCTCGTACCACAAAATTCGATAAAGTTGTGGCACGAGAGATTTGTCGAATAACCACTATAGGAACACGGACATGTAGTTTTATCGAAAGAGAGTCTATAGATGCGCATAGTTGTTATTTGTTGTCCGTGACTGAGAAGGTACTGCAATTGAGTTAATTTAACTGTAAAAAAAAGTTTATATTTTTGTTTTGTTTTTTTAGAAATGTATTTCTGGGACAACGACTTGTTACGGAGTTTGTTTTATTGACACATCAATAGGGAAATTTTACGTACATTTTGCTGCCATTAAGAAAAGTGCTTTTATTTTTAATTGTTTTAATTGTTTTTAGTTGGGTCAGTTTGCAGATGACCGACATGGATCTCGGTTTAGAACGTTAGTTTCACATTATACACCCAAACAAGTATGTTTTTTACATTTTTGCTTTGTTGTATACAGATTTTAGTCTACTTTTTACTTGCAGATCATTTACGAAAAAGGAAAACTATCGATTAAAACGCAGCAAATTATTACAACTAATTTGTCTGGAATTTTAAAAGAACCCTTACATTCTAAAAGTGAATTTTGGGATTCAGGGAAAACATTGCGATTTTTAAAGGAGGGAACTTACTTCACGAAATCCGATCAAGAAGTCCAGGAATGGCCAGAAGTATTAACATCCATGTTGGATGAGAGTAAGATGTTTAAAAATTTTCAATTTTCATTTTTTTGAGTTTATTTTTATTTCTATTTTAGGTGATAGTTTAGGATTAACGGCAAGTCCAGACTACGAACTTGCTGTTAGTGCATTAGGAGCTTGCATTTGGTATTAAAATAATCAAATATTTTGTTAATTGCATTGTTATCGGTTCGAAATGTTGTCAATTTTTTTAAAGGTATTTAAGGGAATGCAAATTGGAAGAGGAATTATTGTCTTTAAAGCAATTTGAAAAGTTTGAACCGATTCATTTTACGAGCCAAAAAAAAGAAAAAACAGCAATGCCACACAGCATGGTAAATCATAATTGTATTCATTAAATATTGCGAATATAAATCTTTTATCATGTTAGGTTTTAGATGGAATTACGTTAGCGAATTTGGATGTTCTACAGAACTCTGTAACTGGTTCAATTGACGGCACTTTATTGCAAGTATTAGATCATTGCTCTACCGCATTTGGTAAAAAAATTAATATAAAACTTCAACTAAAATAAAAGTTATTTGTTTGACAATTTCCGTGTACATTTACAGGCAAAAGACTTTTGCGGCATTGGTTATGTGCTCCTTTATGTAACATTGATGCAATAAATGATCGCTTAGACGCGATTGAAGACCTTCTGGAAGCAAAGGATGTAATTGATGACGTCGTAGAAAAACTTAAAAAATTACCTGATTTAGAGCGAATCTTGAGCAAGTATACAGATGCTAAAGACAAGCAATAAACTCATATATAATGAATTTTTTTTTGTTTAAAAACAAACAAGAATCCATACCCAAGGCTCTGCATCACGAAGCAACTCGCATCCCGATGGTCGAGCAATTTTCTTCGAAGCAAATATTTACAGCAAGAGAAAAATAGAATCGTTTTTAACAGCTTTGACGGGATTTCAAATTGCCACTGAAATCGGTCTCCTGTTAAAAAAACGTGCACCTCACTTCAAATCACCACTTCTAAAGAAATGTACAACATTTGAAGAGATGGGTGGTCATTTTCCAAATCTAAATTCCCTTTTGGAGTTTTTTCAGGTAATTGGTTACTTAAATATTCCTGGACAAAGAACTAACTGTTAGTTTTTTCTATTTAGAATGCTTTTGACCACGAAAAAGCCAAACAAGAAGGCAAAATAATCCCTGCGAAAGATGTTGATAGTGAATATGATGAAGCTATAAGCTTAATTAAAAGTCATAATAACGATTTGGATGATTACCTGGAAACTCAGACGAAATTATTCGGTTGCAAGGTACATCATATTTTCAAGTTTTTTCAGTGAAACGGTTTCGGATTTTACTTTTTATTACAGGTTGTGTATTTCGGGACGGGCAAAAACAGATTTCAGATTGAAGTGCCGGACCGTGCGACAGGAAAGGCAACGGATGAACACGAATTACAATCGCAAAGAAAAGGATTTAAACGTTATTGGACGAAGGACGTAAAGACATTACTGATTAAACTAACCGAAGCGGAGGAGCAGAGGGATGTTGCTTTGCGGGATATTATGAGAAGGATTTTTGAGGCTTTTGATAAAAAGTGAGAAGAAATTTGTTTTGTTTTTGTTTGTATTTTTATTTTTTAAACTTTATTTTTAGCTATAACAAATGGGAGTTAGCTGTTCAGTGTTTGTCCGTTCTTGATGTCCTGTTAAGTTTAGCTGAATACAGTCGCGCTGGACAATTTATTAGGCCAGAATTTGTTACGCCATCGAATTATGTAGTTTAACACTTGATCGTTTTGTTTTAGTTGTTATGTCTTATTTTTTTAAAACTTTTTTTTACAGCCTTTTCTTGAAATTAGTAAAGGTTATCATCCCTGCATTTCAAAAATATTTACCACGGATGATTTTATTCCGAATGACACAGTAATTGGTTTGGATGAAGTAATTTTATACATTTTTTATTTTTTTTTATTTTTATTATAAATTTTGATTTTAATTTTTAAAGGCTGGCGGTGAAAAAGTGAATTCAAACATGATCATCATATCAGGACCAAACATGGGTGGGAAATCAACTTTGATGAGACAAGTTGGACTTATTGTGATAATGGCTCAAATGGTACATCAGTATTATTAGAATTAGATTATGTTACCAATTATTACATTTTCAGGGATGTTATGTACCGGCAGAAAAATGCCGTTTAACACCGGCTGATAGGATTTTTACCAGACTAGGTGCTAGCGACAGAATAATGTCAGGTATGTTATGCATTTACAGTTCGTCAATATACATTTCAAATATAATATCTCCATTCAGGTGAAAGTACATTTTTTGTGGAATTAAGTGAAACGGCAGCCATTCTGAGCCATGCGACTGAAAACTCTTTAGTTTTGATCGATGAATTAGGTAAGAATTTAAACTTAATTTGAAAACAATTGCTAAATTAAAAAAATAATAATAATAATAATAATTTCAATATTTTTTTTTCTAGGTCGAGGAACAGCTACATATGATGGAACCGCAATAGCATCAGCCGTAGTTAAAGAATTATCTGAAGAAATCCATTGTAGAAGTTTGTTTTCAACTCATTATCACACGCTCGTAGAAGAATTCAGTTCCAGTCAATTTATTAAACTAGCACACATGGTACGTAATAATTTTGATTTCTTTGCTGAAATCGAACGTTTATTTACCGTTCCAATGCAGGCATGTATGGTGGAGAACGAGAACGAGAACGAAGATGAAGAAACAATAACATTTTTATACAAGCTTATTCCTGGTGCGTGTCCGAAAAGTTACGGATTCAATGCAGCCAAATTAGCGGGCATTCCTCGAGAGGTGATAAAAAATGGACATTCTAAAGCCAAAGAATTAGAGCAATGTTTGCAACAAAAGCGATTATTCAGGTATAAAAACCTAGTGCAATTATCATTCGATTTCGATCGTTTTAACGAGAATTTATTCGTTTTAGGTCTTTAATGACAACTCGGCCTGGTCAGGATATTGTTGGAATGCTAAAACAAGTGTAATTTATTTCTTTTCAATTTATGTATTAATAAACAGTTAAAATGCAGAAATTTGTATCAAGATTGGTTGTTTACTAATCGCATTAAAACACAAATCGATTCAAAGACAAGAATTTTATTTTGTACATAAATAATACGTTTATTTCAACAGATTAATAGTCTTAATAATTGTTACAAATCCATTCATATTCGGGTTTTAAATTGCATCACATTTGACTTAACAGTCACTAACTAAATTCCATAAGTAATGCGATATAAAAGCAATTGAATTTTCATTGCGGCTTAACCTAAAAGGCTTAAGTTTGTCACTATTGACAAAACCTTGCACTTCGCTCAGGTCGCAGCATTTGCTCCAATGGATCTTCGTGATGAGCATATAAAAGTTGTGTTTCTTTTTCAGCTTCGCGCACTTGGCTTCGTTGCTACTCTTCTCGTCAGTTAATGATTCGCAGGCTTTAACACGCTGTTCGATCGAAGCCGTTAACTGCGCCGCATCGCTGCGTATCTGTCGATTTTGTTCTTCAAAAATTGCAATTTCTTTCTTCAGATTCTCGATTTCCTGAATACACGTTGCAAGTTCCTCACACTCTCCAACGTGCTGTTTGCGCAGCTTTTCAACGTCCAACGCATCGTCCTGGTTTCTTTCCAAACTAAACTTCTTCGCCACAATGTTATAAACCTCATCGAATTCCTTAACAGCTTCTTCTAATAAACTCGATATCTGCATCGTAGCAACTCAACCCGAATCGAAACAACTCACCCGTATTTGAAATGATTTGAAAACGCAATTCGGCCAATCAAACCGAAGCAGGAAGACAGACGTCACTTCTTATTGTACGTTGATGCTTGAAATGAACAACAGAAGCCACTAGTGTCCCTTAGTTACCATTCAACTACATTGACGTCATTCATTTTTTCCAAGCATGGCGGTCAAAGTTTTGTACTTCTTGTCAGCATCGACAGATTTCCAGTTAGTACTATATCTGCTCAGTCGTTTAAAAATGTGCTGTTCACAATTTGCGATTTTCGTGTTATAAATTAATGTAACCTGTGCATTGTTGTATTATTACACAGGCGGACGTCTGCATTTCTCAATTAAGGCACTTGACAGCGGAAAACGTCGACGCCTGTGAGAAACCAAAACAAGTGAGTGCATCTTGTATGTAGTGTCGATAAAATCGCTAGAACTTTAAGACAAATGTGGACAAAGACAAAGATAAAACGTAAACACTAGAGAAAAATGTCAGGCCCAACACGGCAGAGATCGTTAAAAGATAAACTCAAGGATGGGATTACATTTCCTTTGCAGTAAGTTTATGTTTATTGCTTATCAGGAATTTCGTTTTCGCCGAAATCATTTAAACTCGATTTCGATGAAATGTACACCTGCTTTTATGCTATGCGGGGGGTTATTGCGTGCTTTATTTTATATCTTCTCAAAATTGATGGTTTTTTTTTTCCGTTTTAAATTACTACATGAATTAATTTTGATGTAAATGCTGAAATAGGAGTTCGGTGTTTAGTTGTGAATTAATTGCCATTATTTTGTTTACCTGGAATAAGTGCATTAAATACATTCGATGCTTTTCATTTTTTTTATCAAGCTTTTGCGTGTATCTTTTCTTGGTAAAGTGGATTTTCTTGAGTGGGGTCGGTTAAATGACTTGTTTTTTTTTTTCGAAAATTTATTTCGACTGAATCAGGAGTAGCAAAAAGTGTTTGTGTATGCGCATACATAATGAAAAATTGTGGAACTTGAAAAGTCATGCATAGTCTTCTAAATGATATTTTTTAGTTTTAAAATTTTATTTTTAGACTTTAAGAAAAATTGTTTTGTTTATTTCATGTTTTTTTTAAAAAAAAAAATGTTTGTTGTGCCATTTAACAAATTACTCGATGCAACCACCTGATTATTAGTCATCAGTCATTACAATTTGCAGTAAAATCGTGTTTCTACTTTGCAAAATAATGGACTGTGCTCTATTTAATGAGCTTTTATTTCCTCCTATTTTTACCACAGGAATTGAATGAATTAATTTTTTGTTAAAATTGTTAATTTTCTTTCCAAACGTAAACAATTCATTTTTTTTCTTTCACTTTTGACCAATCTTTATGAAAGCTTTAAATCTTGATGTTTTTATCGTCTTGTTGGTCCATTTCTGTGCTCTATTTGCGTGCCACAAACCCAAGTTTTTTTTTTATATACCTCAAATATATGTCATTAGGTGATTTGGAAAAATGAAACCGATATTTTTTTCCTTCCATTTCTGTCTGTAAATAAATCTCTTTTAATCCAATTATGATCGGCGAGCAGTCAAACCATCTCCAGTAGGTCGTTTTAGCTTGGTTTATGCTTTTATCGTGTTTTACAGAAATTTGGCAAGATTTTTGAATTTTTGAGTAAGTTTTATGCTAATTTGAAAACACTACTTTCACACATAAAAACAACCAATCTGGTACAAAATGTATGAATTGGACGGAATAATTTGTTAATAAATTTGACTAAATGGAGCGTGGGGGCAAAGGCTCAAACCGAAAGTCATTTCTCTTCGTCGATTTTCTGAATACTAAAGAAAAAAAAACAGTCTTTTTCAATTCAATTAACGATTGGTGCGCAGAAAAACTTTATTTACTAATAATTTCCGTGATTTATTGTGGTTTGAACAGTGGTTTTGAGTTATCTGTGGCTGAATCTGCAATAACATGTTCGATTGTTCGTTTGTTGCCAGGTGTTGTGTGGGATGTGGTCGTCACTTTGAATTCCAATTGCGTTCTTTTTGGGAAGTTTCCATCATTGAAGCTTTGCATCATTTTGAATTTAAATTGCGCTGTTTTCGATAGGGATTTGCTTGCTTGAGTAAATTAATAGGTGTGACTTGACTATTATACAAGATGAGACAACTCACTTTGAAGTCTTATAATGTAATTTTTTTTAAAAATTCATAAAGATTGATGCTGAATTATAGCCTGTGAGCGCCACAGTGCTGCTTTTGTCGTTGTGTGAAATTAAGATATGTCGTGTGCTCTGGGACTAATAAATTTAAAGCTGAAATTTGATTATTTGGAAAGAAAAAAATTCTTCTGGGCGCTTTTACTTGGCAGCAAGTTGGCATCAAGGCCAGATTTAGACTTTCCCAGGGAAAACAGGAGATGGAAATGGACTTTGGGGACCTTGAGGAAAAACTTGCTCCAGTCATTACCCCGAGTTGTAAATCCTTGGATTTTTATTGTGATTTAAAGATTTCAAACTCAAACATCAAACGTTTTGAATTGCCATTGACAATATGTAACGTGGATGTTGACCTCTGGGATGTTGGGTCATGTAAGGAGCATCTTGTGGGAAGACTTTTATGGACCTTGCATTTGCATTGCACTGAAGGAGTGAACTTGGGTGGCAGATGTTCTTGTCATAGAAACAGTACCTTAATGAAATACTTGCACATCCAAATACTGACCAGGTCCAATGCTGCTTAACTTTGGTGTTTTTATGGGAACAGGTGGATCTGGTGAATCGGCACTTCTTTGCTAATTCGTAAACCAAATACGCAGTACAGTTCTTTGGTTTTCGGACCACATACTGTACATAAGTAATTTCTTTTTTTTAAATTATTTATTTTACTGTTTATTCTTTTCTGCTCTTTTCATTTCAGTCGTGATTGGTTGTAAATTATTCATAGCTCTCAGTGAATTAGTAATCATGTGTAGCAGTGAAATTTTTTTGTTTTCACTTTTTGGCAGCTCCTCTTTTGAAGGTTAAACACTGTCTATGGGTTCACTGAAATTAAATTTGGATGACATTGAGTCGAAGGTAGGAGGGGGAGGGGGATGGGGTAGGATATAGAAAGAAAGAAGAAATTGGGGAAGTTGGAAATATTGGACAAGAGTTGGACACAAATTTGAGGTCATCTTGTAGCGTTTACTTTTTGGAGTAGTTCTGTTTTTGAAGATAAAAAATATGTCGATGAAAGTGGTTTTCTGATTATCTCTATAACAGAATTGGGCCAATGTAACGGAAGTAATGGAACCACTAGAACCTTGTTTCACTTGATGATCTATTGATCCAGCGTGTGGCTAGATTACAGAGATTTGCTGCCTGTTCCCAACAGCCATTGGTGTATTTCATTTATAAAATTGGGGATTTGTGTTTTCCTAGCCTGTTCGCATGGAAAGTTTCATTCTCAGAGAAGATAAGGTTGGGCTGCACTTGTGAATTAAAAATGGAAAGCGGATAAGAAACTGACAAAAGCAGGAAAAAGCCTGGTTTTAGTTTTAGTAAATTCTAAGTTTAGAAATGTAATTCACCACAAAAAAACTCTGCGTGTTTAATAACCAATTGTAAATACTTAGCACGCAAATAAACCGTTTTAATAATTTAATTTATTTATGTACAAAAGAAAATAAGTGCTAAGTGTTAATAGAGCATAAGTGGAATGAATTTATTTGAAGAAAATGAAGTTAGGCTGAGTATAATGCAATTATATTGATTACTACATTTTGTTTATGTTTCTGCAGTAGTGAATTTATTATTTATGTATAGTCAGGGAATTAGTGAAGAAATCGCCTTTAGTTGTTTCTAAATTTGATTAAAGTTGAGGTAAAAAATTTGTGCTGTATATTTTAAAACACTGTTGGAAAATTGAGTTGTTGTTTTTTAAAAAAAAATGTAAATGTTGTATTAAGAGTTAAAGTAATGGTGAAAAATATGGTTCTTTAAAAAAAAATTAAATCGTGCAAAACTAAACATGGCGTGAAGATGGATGATTGCTCGTTGAACGGTCGAGCGTCGTTGTTAAAATGTCACAGGATTCTCAGAGGTTAGTTTGAAGCTTAGAAAAGACATCAGTTTATCTTCTATTAAAAGACCAAGACTGATTTTCTCGAGAGAACTGATAAAACTAATGAGAATTAAAGTGAGAATCGTCATGAACTTGAAACAACTAGACCGGATATTTGTTAGTAGGAAGCTTGAAAATCTAAGGTGTAAATACTCTTTCGTCTTGTTGCAACTTAGGTTTGGTAACGTGCTTCGGATTTCTAATAGGAAAATGGACGTGCGTCATATACGGGCCCAGGTCTTATGCATCTTATTGTTTTGGGAAAAGAATAAAATAAATCAATAACTACTAGCTACTAACTATATTAATAACTTAACAAGGACATGCTGGCATATTTTTGTACTCTGTGACAACAAAATGTCGGTTTGCTATTCGATCGATGCCAACAAATATTGCAATGAAGAGACTGTTTTAATAAAAGCATAATTAAAATTTTAATTTCAGCTTAAAGTTTTATTTAATTACCAATAGCAACATTAAACCATATGTCCATTAAAGCAATTGTTAGTAATGTTGATACAAAACAATCTGTAAAAGTTGATTGAAAAATGACTGCTCGGTTTCAAACCTTCAAAACAGCGTTTCTCAAGCTGAGTCACGAACCCACTGGTGGGTCGCCAGCTGGTTTTTGGTTGGAAAAAACAATATGTATGTATGTACAATTGTGGTCATAAAAATTGTCGCCTCTTCCCACTGAGAGCATGGCTTAAAAGCAACAATTTTTTTTACCATGACTGTACATTTGTTGAAGGGCCCTATAAGTCTAGATCCATAACTGCTTCCATCTTTCTAATATATAGGAAATAGGAATAGGAATTGAGAACCAATGGTCTAAAACATTTATTTAGGTTGGTTGAAATCAGATAATAATTTGTAGATGTTTTTAGGACGCAGCAGCTGCAATGTGAATAATAAAATTTCGTCTTTAGCTGCAGTTGTGTTATTAAAAAAGAGATGATTTATGATTAAGTCTTGGTAATTGATCTGCAACATGGCGAATGACGTTAGTCTCTTGTGGATTAGGGTAGTTGCTCCTGGATACTTTTTGCCAGCTTCGTCGGAAGTAGAAAAAAGTCATCTTTTGTGTCACTTTCAATTACGTCTTAGGCTCGTAAAAAGTGATATTAAAAAAGAATTGAAAAGTTTGCTTGGAAAGTTGAACTCAATAGATTTTATTTTTTCCAAGGAAAAAATGAACACAACTTACATGAAAGGGAGGGAAAAAAGACCTTTTCTCAAGTTTGCCCGTGAAATCTTGATGCCAAATTTAAACTGCATAGTAGTTGCATTCATAAAGTCATTTAAACTTGTTTAAATATTTTAAACCAGTCTAAATGTCAAATTTAACATGTAAAATCTTACATTTAGACTGGTTTAAAATATTTAAACAAGTTTAAATGACTTTATGAATGCAGCTACTATTTGTTTCAGTCGAATGATCAACGACTATTGACGACTAAACCAAAACCTTTCAAACTGATTGAGTTGAAACGCGATAAAGCCAATTGTCCAGTTTTTCGCTCGCTAGCTGAACAACTTGTTGCAATTGATTAGAAAGTATAACATTTGAGATTTATTATAATATATTAGAATGTTAGTATTAATTGGTAGGTTTTTTTCCTTCCGATTTTTCAGGGATAAACGATGCCACATAAATAACCTTGTTTGGGCTGGCTTTGAAGTTGGCCATTTCACGTTGTTTTGCTAACCCTTCCTCAATCTCATAATTTTAAAAAAGAGAAAAGAAAAAAAAAAACGTTTTGGGTTGACAGCTGTCAAATTAAAATAAATAAATAAAAATAAAAATCAAATCAATCAATCAATCAATCAGTAAACATTAATGTTTACCGTGTACTGTATTGATTTGATTTTTATTTTAAATTTAATTTTAAGGCAGCAATTTAAACACCGACCAATTGATCTTGAACTTTTTACAAAGCCTGTCATCAAAAAGGTGGAAGTAAAAACAACCGAGCCGAAACCATTTAATTTGACAGCTGTCAACCCAAAATGACGTTTAAAAAACTCAATTTCGGGCTAAACCTGTGCCAGCCGATCTATTCGAAGGACCAAAAGTAAGCTTGAGAAATATGTCAAAAAATGATCAACTTTTATTTTATTTTATTTTTATTTTATAGTCTAAACATTGCTAGAAAATCTTACGTTGAACGACGCAGGTCGACTTCAGCTGATAAACTTGTGAATGTGGGAATTTAAACTAATTTTTTTAAGTACATTTTTGTCTCCATCTATAGAAACCGAAACCTAAAATAATGCCATCAATATCTTCTCCGAGTGTAATATCAAACATTAAATGGAACAAAAAAGCAACACACATTGACCCGTTTAGCTTTGCGTCTTTCTTCGAAAATCAAACAAATTGTCTACAAAGAAAAGAGGGTTTCTAATACTTTTAAAAACCCATTAAAAAGAACCTTTTGGCGTAATTTTTTCATATTTTAGTTGGCTGAATTTCACGCTCATCCCATGCCTGATCTAAGCGTGGTGAAGATTCCCCAGAAGCAAGTACGTCCACTTACTGAAATACTTCCTTTTAAATTCATCCGCGATAACTCGGGAGTTTCTCGCATTGAAAACCGGAAACGGCAGGTACAAAGCGGTGAAATAAATAGCATCAGATTCATTTGTTTTCGCGAGGTGAACGTTTTTTTTTTTCTTTTCTCTTTTTTAAAATCGTGAGATGGAAGAAGAGTTGGGAAAGCTACGTCAAATGACCAAGTTCAAAGCCGGCCCAAACAAGGTTATTTATGTGCCACCGTTTATTCCTGGAAAATCGAACAAAAGACTGACCTGTTATTACTAACATTTTAATGTATCGGGAGAATAAGCTAGTTGTTTTTTAGTCTCATTTAAAAGATGTGGGCCAGTGTGATCTGCATACAGAAATTTATATTTTTAATTTTAGTATTACTATTAATATTAATACGCAATTGTACACTACATATAACGCCGAGTAAATATTTGTTTTGGTAGTTTATTTTGTTATCTATTTCATAATCCATCCAGAAATCATGAAGCATCGTTTTCTTTATTTTTTTCATTGGGTACTTCCTCCATGCGCTATTCAATACCCAAGAAGAGAACGATAAAATAATTTTCATTTAAAAATAATTAACTATTTCCATCTTGAATGGTCTGCAGAATGCTCTCAGCATCAGCAATCGCTAATCCATTTCCTGACAACCGTATCGTATAAACAGTAGGTTCCGGAACAGGGTCTCATATGTTGTGCCAACGACCACCTGCAATTACAAAGAGATGAAATAAATTTTATTTTATGTTTCAAATTGATTTCGCTGTCTGCCCACAAAATCCTCGATTGATAGATAAGTAATGCTTTCAGTCGTACATCGTAGTTAACCCTTTGATTACCCTTTTCATTCCCGTTTTATCAATTAAACACACGTGTTTCTAACGGTGAGTGAGGGAAATCTTGATCTACAGTCTTAACGGCGAGGGTTCATTTGTTCTCCTATTTAGTTTTCCACTTTCTAATTGCCATTTTCTGTTCCAAAGTGAAGACGAGAATTTGGGACACACGTGTTCAGACCCTTCACGCAATATGCAAATTCGTACAATTTTCCTCAGTTTTCCTTGTCTCTCCTCATCCTCCTCCTCTTCGGTCTCCCCGTGAGTTAACCTATGCTCTTGCATCGCCGCATCATCAGCAAATTCCGCCTCGCACCAACTGCACTTGAAATTTTCTTGGTAAAAAAAATAATCTATGCTAAACCGAAGTGAAATAACACAAATGTTACATTTCAAACTTTTATCAACTCGCAAAAAGCATTACAACAAAACAAAATATTACAACTACAATATCACATGAAACAATAAATCGTTACACAATCAAGACAAATTCGAATAACAAATTAACTTATGGTTCAAAATTTTCCAATCATTAACCTGGCATTGTTTACAGCAGTAAGAAGCTCTATGACATCCGCCACACTTCAACACCGACCCGGTCTTTCCACAATACCGACAACGACTCGCATCTGGAGCGGCATCAAACACAACGCTTTCAACATCATCCACACGAATCAATCGTTTCCCATCCATTGCAATCTCGAAATAAGGGTTCCGAATAGTAATCTTGCACCCATAACCCAGCTTATCACGAACCCACATATCTCGATCAATACTGTAAACAGTCATTCGCTCCACATCCCCAATTCCGTCCTGAACGAGCACGTGAACTCCGTTCAATTCAAACGCGGGCTCGTCAATCACCACGCAACTCAACGACCACTGCTCGTAAATCCGAATCGCCGATGGATCCATCTCGGTCAGCAAGATCGGTCGGATACCTGCCAAACGAGATTCTATTTGCTCCGGCGTAGTCGTATTAATAACAGACTTCTTAGGCTTTCCAAAACGCAGAAACATTTCTTTAACCGTTGTCCTGTGCGCCGTTATAATCGCAACTCGACCAGGGTCGATTATTTTCGTTTCCGTCAATTCATCAACGACGACCGGCGCCGCAACAATTCGCTCTGCGGGTACAGAAAAACCCACAATTGACTCCAGATAAGATTTGGCCGCACTTTCAATGGGCAAGAAATAAGGTAACTGCAATTTCTCCGCTTCCAAACCCATCTGGTAATACATTTCAGCATCATTATCCCCAACTCTGCTCACATTCCCCATTATGTAATAAATTCCAGGTCGATTTGGCTCGTCGGTCGGCGCCAAAGCCAAATACTTCTCGCAAGCGGGCATCAATATTTTGCGATTACGATCAGTAGGTTCAGACGCATACATAAAAATTGCTTTGTTAAACCAAAGTTGGAAATTATTCGGAAACTTTTCCAAAGCAGAATTCAGCACTCGCAATCCTTTTGGTAAATCCCAATAAAAGCACGCAACGGCCACTGATTGCCGGAACCAAACGAAGTCGGGATACATCCGAATGCATTCCTCGAAAAATTCGTCATTTTGCTCAATATTAATTTCATATTTCTTTGCATAACACACGCGCAAATCCCTGTCGAAATCTGATGCTTTTTCCGTCGTTTCGATGCCCTTCATCTCGCAAATAGTAACCACCTTGCGAAAAAAATTGCTTTCAACAGCATACTCAGAGCTGCATATACATTCCGCAAGATGGTGAACACAATCGGCCAAAAAATTCTTTTCAAGGAACCCAACGGCTAAATTCGAGTGATCAATTGCCTTTTTCAGCTGTGTGGCGGTCACCGACCCCTTTTTCGAATACTCGTCCAGAACTTCAACATCAAATCCGTAATGCTTCGCATTAAATCGCAGATCCTGTTTACCCTGCGTGCCCATTAACTCCGAAGGGGTTTTGTAGAGTTTATCACCTCCTGGACAACTCTTCTTCTCGAATCTCTCTCTCCGCTCCTTCAGCGACAGATCCGCCGTGGCCAACCCGCTATTTTTCTCCCAACTTTTCATTTCCTCATCGATTTTCGCAAACCGGCATTTCAAATTCCTAATTTTGGTCATAAATTCGTGCGAATTTGAAACGGCTTCCGAATTACCGCGGGAAATAGCCCGCTCGTGCCATTCCATCGCTTGCGTCGCATCTTGCGCATCCTCTAGGTAATATCTTGCCAGATTCAACATCGCATCTGCGTCAAATAGCTCCGCTGCACGCATCAGATATTGCACGCCCTTTGCCACGTTGCATTCCACACCCGTCCCTTCCAGGTAACACAAACCCAAATGTAAAGTGCCGAAATTGTTTCCATTATCGGAAGCTCGCAGGTAAAACTTGACCGCCTCTTCTAAATCGATGGGCAACCCAATTCCGCGCTCGTACATAACACCCAAGTCGTTTTCTGCGGCGGCGATGCCGTAATTATTGGAGAAATCAGCCGATATCGGACTCGATGCGACTCGTTTTAGCAATTTGATGCTTTTTTTGACGTCTATCTCAACGCCAACGCCTAATTCATACATGTTTGCGATGTAGTACAGTGCCAGCGTGCTTTTTTCATCCGCCGCTTTCCAAAGCAATTCGAGAATTTCTTTTTCTCGGAATTCTTCTGATCTGATTAAGTACCTCGCCTTTGCTAGATGAATGTCGGCAGGAGTCATTCTGCTTTTGAGTTCCTTGTTTATCGCGTCAATGATTTCCAGCTCGGCTCGAAAGATGTCACGCAGAATCTCGCGAGGCGATTTCGGTCGCGGAATTCTTCGCTCGCATTCGTCACGCAGCGGGATTATTTCGATTTGATTCGGCTCCAATTCCAGAGCGATGCCGAAATATTTGAAAGCCTTTTCGTATTTGCCTAGAAGCCGGTAAGCGCAGCCTAGACGGTAATAACCGCGGAACCACGCGGGTAACAGCTGAACGGCTCTTTTCGCATCTTCCAAGGACGATTCTTTGGTGGTTTCGCCACCACCGATCATCGAGTAACCGGCAGATCGGTTGGAATACAATTCTCCGAGCAGTTTGTTTGTGATTTCGGTCAGTTCGATCGCTTGACTGTAACATCGAATCGCTTCTTGGTATTTCTTTTCCCTGAACAATGAATTCGCCATCTGTTTCAACTGGTAAGCGGTGAATTCGTCCGCTGCTTCGGTAAATTTCAATCCGGTCAGTAGATCTTCCACGGATGGCTCAAATTGGTTTAATATCTCTTCGATTTTTCGGGTCTTGATCTCGTGCTCTTCGTTCGACATCGCCATTTTATAATTGCAGTAAACGTTGTTCTGCAGCATTGATAAATCGTTGAAAACTATTTTTTCTGGTTTACTTAATCCATTTCCGGCGCCGAAATCTGTCTTCTGGAGAACATGGTTGCAAAGTCCCAAATCCCACAGATAAATGTTTCCGCATTCGATTAATTTCTTCTGCCTGCGACTGCTCGTTATCCACGCTCTTCTGCCGATTCCCGTCGCGAATGCTTTGCCTTGCTCGGAGGTGTTTTCCCAGTCTTGATTCCTACATTGTCGCCATTGTATCAAAAAGGAATGTCGAATTGCTTCATTTGCTCGAGGTATAAGGTAACAGTTCAATTTGACGTTCAATTTGATGTTCAATTTTTTCCCCGCCATCTGAAGGAGATTAAATATTTAGTTGTAAAAATCAAAATAGAAACTAAAAATGTTTTCGTGTTTGTTTGAATTTTTTTTAAATTTGTGAAATACGTTTTTAAATTTGCTAATTTTTCTTATCCTAATTGAAACTCACTATGTTGGTGTTCGGCGGTTTTGGTTTTGGTTTCGGTCTTGTATTGAAAAGTCGTGTACGTCGTACGCTCGCACGTTACTATGCTAAAATATAAACGGAAGTAAAAACTGCGGTCTTTATGCTTTAAACAAAAAGAATTACTCACTACTCTTTGTATTGTAACACAAAAGTAACTCCAAACGGTTGAACTTTGTCTGCAGACGAAGCAACGACAAAATCGAAAGTACACCCAACCCTCGCTATACGACCGCTCTTTATACGGCATTTTGCTATAACGGCCTTAGGGAAGTATGGCACTTTTTCAATTTACGGCGCACAATGTTCGCTATACGGCCGAAAAGTCGGGAAAATACCCTGTGTGCATTTCCCTGATTCGTTGTACGGCTTTTCGCTTTACAGCCAACTTTTCCGGAACGTATCTAGGCCGTTAAGCGAGGGTTGGGTGTACTCACAAGCGGAGCAGCGCATAAAAGCACAAAGTTGCTTCAAAAATTTACAACGATCTCCGATTGGATATTGTCCTGACCGCAGTCATAAATGCACAAGTGAAAAGTAGTTCGAAAAATGCACTTTTTTTACCGTTTGTTTTGGTGACTTGAAATTTATTCAGTATTACATTTATTTGGAATTTTGTGTTTGTTTTAATTTGTAAGTGGTTAATAATTTATTTTAGGGGGATATTTCAGTGAAAATTAAACAGTTATTTTGAAATTGAGCTCTTCTTTTTGGTTCAGATGAATCATATGGTTGGTTATTTGTACCACTCATATGCCCAACCAATGGGTGTTTGTTGTAAGTTTGGAGGAAATATTATAACCACTGCCTACTGCATTGCCATCTAGTCTCATCCCCAAGCAACCAACCTCTTTAAAAGGAGATTCAAAAATATCCATGTCCACTGTATGCTGGCAATTCAAATTGTGGGTACGCTATACAGTACTCTTGTTTCAGAAACTTCCATTGTGTGGGCATATCACAAGCCCAAGGATAAATGTAACTGATCATGTAATCCTTCTCAGCCAATGAAGAAGGGCTAAATTTCAAAATAACTGTTTAATACATAACATAAAATATACAATAATTTTAGGGCTAAAGATATTTGAAGTGGCTGGGCTAGAGGTGGAAACTAGAACAGAAACCGAGACTGAAACTCGTCCAAATCAATTCTCAGACGAGTGAAATGGTCAAGGTTATTTCTAGAAATAGTCGCTAGTTGCTATTTTCAATCAGCGCCCTCTTATAACGGATAGGTGCATTTTTTTTTAACTACTTTGTATTGCAATGGCTGTAGACAGGTCAATAGCCAATGCATTGGAAAAAAGAAGACTTTACAAGTTGTAAATATTCTAAAATATCATCTTTCCAGTTTCAGCAAAGATGAATGAAAATTGGAAAATTAACATTGCATTCAAACACTGCTCATGTTTACATTAGGTATTTTTACATTATATTTAAGATGCTTGTTAATGACTTGGTTTAATTAATATACAGAAATTTGAATATGAAACAGTACAACAAAAAGAAATAATGTATTTAGGTGAGAAAATATCTAGAATAACAAGGTAAAAGAGTAATGCAAATTGCAGAGATGAAATTAATTAAATAAATAAATGTTAACAAACAGCACATGCACAACAAATGAATTGCTTTGGCAATTGTAGCATAGTGGGCTAAAACAGAAAAGTCACCCACAAAAACCCTACACTCTCCAAACTCCGGTTTCAGCTACTAGTCGCCAGATGGCGCAAGAATAGTTGTAAGGACATTGGTCACAGTGGAGGATTGGGAAACTGACCCAATCCAGAGGGCCCCTTTGCTGAAACAGAGGTGCACTCGGGGATTGCGAGTCAGGGAACCAATGGAACACACAGCCAACCCTTGAAGACCCAAAAAGGAACAGTAATAGCGCCAGATGTTCAAACTTTTCAACTGCTGACCCGAGGAAACGAATATAATAACTAGTATTAAAAACGAAGAATTAACGATTTCAGGGACAGAACAACATTGAAAAACAAGAAAGACAACACTAGTGTGTTTTGAATCCAACAGGAAATTAGGGCGTTGTGTGTTTGGGAGAGAAGAAATACGTTTTTACATTTGCTAGTTTTTCTTATCCTAATTAAAACTTACTTTGTTGGTGTTCGGCGGTTTCGGTTTTGTATTGAAAAATTGTGTAGGTCGTACGCCCGCACGTTACTATGTTAAAATATAAATATGAATGTTTACTTATGTTTGAATTTTTTTTTATGTGTTTTTGGGAAATAGGAAATACGTTTTTACATGTGCTAGTTTTTTGTATCCTAATTGAAACTTACTGTGTTGGTGTATAGCGATGTCGGTTTCAGTTTGGAAATTTGTATACGTCCTATGCCCGTACGTTACTATGCTAAAATATAAACGGAATTAAAAAGTGCAAGCTTTATGCTTAAAACAAAAAAAAAAATACTCACTAGACGTTGTAACCTAAAACAAAAGTAACTTCACACGGTTGAACGTTGTTCGCAGACGTAGCAACGACAAAATCGAAAGTGCTCACAAGCGAAGCAGCGCATAAAAGCACAAAGTTGCTTAAAAAATTTACAACGACCCCTCCCATTGGTTATTGTGCTGTTCGCAGCCCCAACGTCATAGTAATAAATGCACGATTAAAAAGTAGTTCGAAAAATGCACCTTTCCACCGCTAGAGTCCGGTATGGGGATAGTTTCGCACCCAGTTTGGTTTTAGTTTTTACCCTATTCATTGTGTGGATCACTGTGTAAATTTATGATCGTTATTTATTGGTTGTTTGTTATTGTGATTTTTCTTTTAGTTTTTAGAGGTGAGCCACAAATTGTTCGATCAATTGAAGTAGTTGGTTTCGATGATAATTATAAATAGGATGTATAAAAAAGATTAGTTAGTCGAATCTTTACATATAGTTTAGTTGGTTAGAATGGAATAAACGTGTTCATTGATGGCTTTTTGTGTGATCAGTAAAAAAAAAAACACATTTTGGGTCGTGCCAAATATGATATCACTTTGAAACTTCAAGAAGCACGCACCGAAATACTTCGAAAGGAACTAGAATTAAAGTAACAAAAGTAAGAAAGGCTCGCCTTGATAGAAATGAGAACGAATGCAGTGCCAAAAGCAAATCCAGTTCGCCATTACAAAGACGTTGCAGTTAAACCCAGCAGTGTGCCTCTAACGTTGCCAACTACACCTAACTTTGCCTCATCTTCTAAGAAAAAAATAATTTAAAGCGCTTAAAATGCCTACTGAAAAAAATTTCTATTTTTATTTTAGTTTGCATATATTTTAAAATATTTTACTCAATTTTACTAAATTAATAAGCAATTGTGGTTTTTGCGCGCCTAAAAAACTGTACACTATATATAACACCGAGTAAATATTTGTTTTGGTAGTTTATTTTGTTATCTATTTCATAATCCAGCGTTTTTTTTATTTTTTTCATTGGCTACTTCCTCCTGTGACTTTAATTCCAACTTATCAAATGGTAAAAGATCGCCCCTAAAAGAAAAAATATATATTTGAAAATCAGAGTAAAAAGCATTCAACAGTGCACTTAGATTTTGTGCAAGTTGTTTCTGTTAAACGACCATCACGAGTGCAAGTTCGGCAAATAACATCTTTCCCACGACTTATCACTGTTCGTACGATCCTAGGCCATTCTTTTTGCGTTGTTCCTCGATGACCTTTTCTGAATATGATATACGAAAACCGGTGGACGGCCACGATCGCAGCATTTGTTAACGAAAATAGTTTAAAATGGTCATTTTAACAGTTTTTAGGCCTTAAATGCAATTTTTAGATGCTTAGATGCAGATTTATATTCAAAAATGCTATTTTTGGATTCGTTAAACGGCATTTCGCAATACGGCCAAACTTCCAGGAACGTATCTCCGCCATATTGTTGCAGCAAAATCGCCAGTCATCGATCTAACAAAAATCTTGTTCAAAGGTTCGTCCGAACAGGTGTAAATGACCACTTTAACATTATTTAATACAACTCGTAATACAAACTCTCTAAACATTGAGAAATACATTTAAATTCTAATAACAAATTAACTTATGCTTCAAAATCTTCCAGTCATTGATCTGGCATTGTTTACAACAGTAAACCGCTTCGAGACATCTGCCACACTTCAACACCGACCCGGTCTTTCCACAATACCGACAACGACTCGCATCTGGACCGGCATCAAACACAACGCTTTCCACATAATCCGCACGAATCAATCGCTTCCCATCCATTGCGATCTCTAAATGAGGGTTCCGAAAAGTAATCTTGCACCCATAACCCAGCTTATCACGAACCCACATATCTCGATCAATATTGCAAACAGTCAGTCGCTCCACATCCCCATTTCCGTCCTGAACGAGCACGAGAACTCTATTCATTCCCAACACGGGCTCGTCAATCACCACGCAACTCAACGCCCGCTGCTCGTAAATCCGGTTCGCCAATGCATCCATCTCCTTCAGCAAGATCGGTCGGATATCTGCCAAACGCGGTGCAATTCGCTCTTCAAGCTTTGTCGTATTGGTAACGGATTTCTTAGACTCTCCAAAAAGCAGAAACATTTCTCTAACCGTTGTCCTGTACGCCGTTATTATTGCAACTCGACCAGGATCGGTCAATTTCGTTTCCGTCAAATCATCAACGACGACCGGCGTCACAACAACTCGCTGTGCGGGCGCAGACAAAGCCAGAATTAACTCCAGACCAGATTTCTCTACATTATCAACTGGCAAAAACCAAGGTAACTGCAATTTCTCCGCTTCCAAACCCATCTCGTAATACTTCTTAGCCACATTTTCCTCATCTCTGTTCGCTATCCCCATTATGTAATAAATTTGAGGTCGATTTGGCTCGTCGGACGGTGCCAAGGCCAAATACTTGTCGCAAGCGCTCATCAATATTTTACGATTGTGGTTAGTAACTCCAGAGCGAAGCGTAAAAAGTGCTTTGAAAAACAAAAGGTGGAAATTATTCGGAAACTTTTTCAAACCAGAATTCACCACTCGCAATCCTTTTGGTACTGGGACATCCCATAAATAACACGCAATGGCCAATGATTGCCGGAACCAAACGAAGTCGGGATAAATCCGAATGCATTCCTCGAGAAATTGGTTATTTTGTTCGAGACAAATTTGATATTTCCTTGCAAAACACACCCGCAAATCACGATCGAAACTTGATGCTTTTTTCGTCGTTTCGATGCCCGTCGACTCGCAAATAGTAATCACCTGGCGACAAAAATTGCTATCAATACTAATCTCGGAGCTGCAAATACTTTCCGCAAGATGGTGAACACAATCGGCCAAAGAATTCTGTTCGAGGAACCCAATGGCTAAATTCGAGTGATCAACTGCCTTTTTCAGCTGTTTGGCGGTCACCGACCCCTTTTTCGAATACTCGTCCAGAATTTCATCATCAAATTTGAAATTCTTTTTATAAAATGGCAGGTAATGTTTAACTTCCAATTCCCTCATCTCGGAAATGGTTTCGTATAGTTTATCAGCTCCTGGACTACGGTTCTTCAAGTATCTCTCTCTCCGCTCCATCATCGACAGATCCACCGTGGCCAACCCGTTATTTTCCTCCCAACTTTTCATTTTCTCATCGATTTCCGCAAAACGGCTTTTCAATTCCCTAATTTCGGTCTTAAATTCGTCCAAATATGAAACGGCTTCCGAATTACCTTGCGAAACAGC
>JAQIXU010000572.1:0-29522 GCA_034701245.1 Strigamia transsilvanica | reverse complement strand
TAGATGAAATATGAAATAGGGCAATAGGAACCACACAAAAGAGGTAAATAATTGAATATAAGATGACCATTTTGTGTTAAATTATGAAATAGGGCAATAGGAACTACACAAAAGAGGTAAATAATTGAATATAAGATGACCATTTTGTGTTAAATTATGAAATAGATCAAAGAAATCAAGAGTGAAAAGGAAGAAACCAAACCACGGAATAAACCTGCAGGTAAATGATTGCGAAACGCAAAAATGATCAAAAAGTACAATAAGGTCCATTACAATCAGGTTCCTAAATCCCATTTCTAACTGGTATTTGTATATATTTTCTCTGAAAATAGAACAGAATACAAACTAGGCCTCGAAATGGAAAATTTCACGATCACACAAAATTTGTCATGCAAAAAGAAAAGTCCAAACTAGTGCTCAAAAATAGAACCCATAAATGGAAAGTTGGAATTCATGGCCAGATTCCTCCAGTTTAGACAGTTTGTATCCCAAAGTTTTACCGTTACAGCAATGAAATAGTCCTAAAGAACAAGAAAGTGGAAGAAATGCATTCGAATCTTACAAGAATCATATAAGAACCGTGTGAGAACAACCTCACCCCACCAATTCTGAATTCGAACTGAAAAAGGAAAAACAATGCTTGCAGATCGCACGCGAATACACGAGCTCTCGAGCACTGCAAACTGCGAACAAACAAGTAGTGCGTCAATTTTGTTTTAAATTTTTCAAGGCTGGGGCGACGCAATACTGCAAGATGCACTCTATGATCGGATTTACGAAACATTAATTTTTAACCGGTAGTTTTAAAATGGCGGCCTTGGAAGCTAGCGAAGATTGATGCGCCAGTTTGTAAATTTTAGATGAAGATTAAGGAAAAATAGTTTTAACGATGTTATTAGGCAGTAGTTTACTACGCTTAAGAATGAGTTTTAGTGGCTGTGGATTTCTCGTCGTGTATCAACTCGGTGCTGTCAAATGCTTGCTTAAACACGGCCAGAAATGTTTGGAGAAAATCGATGCATTTGCTGGCACTTCTGGCGGCTCTTTAGTTGCAACATTGATGGCAGTTGACCCGGCCAAAGTTGAAGTAGGTCACTTTGTTGCCACATAAAAATGTGATCGTTAATTTTTAATATTTTTAATGTTTCAGGCCATGATGAACACGATCTATGAAATTGCAAATCAAGTCCGAAGTCGTCCTCTTCGGTCGTTAACTCCAGGATTCCATTTAACGGAAGAAGTTAAATTACATCTAAATAAACTGTTGCCTGAAAACGCTCATCTACTAGCTCGTAATAAAACCTACATTTCCGTTACCAATATATCACAACTTAGAAATTCACGATTTACCGATTTCAATAGTAAAGAAGAATTAATTCAGGTAATAATGTCCAAAAATTTAATAAAACTCGATAAAATTAAGTAAAGTTAAGTAAAATTCAATAAATATATTGTCTTTTTAAATGTAGTGTTTGATGTGCAGCTGCTTTATTCCAGTTTATGACGGTTTTCGAGCACCTACTTTCCGTGGAAGGGTACTTAAACATGTTTTAAAGACTTCCTTATTAGTTGATTTAATCGTGATATTTTCAGATTTGTATTGATGGCGCTTACACGTCGAATTTACCACGTTTTTCAGAGGGGCGGACAATCGTTGTGACGCCTTTCAGTGGAGAACTAGACATAAGTCCCATCGAAAGCGGCTGCACAAAGATTATTTTCCGCGAGCAGTTATTTTGTCGCAGCCTGGGCAACGTTATTCGATTGCAACGAGCGCTTTTCCCACCGCCACCGTCCGTTATGAAACAATATCAAGAAGACGGTTTTCAGGACGCTGCAGAGTTCCTTAAACGCGAAGGATGGTACGCATGAACAGGTGACGTCAAAAAATGCATCAAAAAGTTAGATTTATTTCGTTTGTTATTGATTTGTTGAATTCAATTAAAATCAAATAGAAAAATCGATAGGAAAAGTTCATGTAATGAATTTATTTAGTTTGATTTTAATTAATAAATAGTTGTCGTTTCTATATTAATTTTAATCAATCGTCATCGTCTGATTCGCCATCTCCCCTAGCCCTTAGAGACGCCATTAGCACATCTTTAATGGCCGGTCGCGGATCTTTTTCCAGTTGCGTCTTCAGTGCCCCGGCTTCGGCGAACATCCACTCCAAAGCTAAACAGAAATTTCACAGTGAGTACCGACTTAATGTTGTTTAAATGTCAATTTACCATCGCGTGTGAGTTGCATGCCACCGAACGCGAACGGGCCGATGAATTGTTTCTTCAGGTTGCCTTCGAAATAAATGAAAACGGTCGGCAGGTTGTGGTCAGAATAATTCGGGACGCAAGTTGTCGAGATGCTTTTAAGGAACTTGGTCGCTGCGTGCTGCACTGCCAGTTGTTCGAGAAATTGGTTGATTAATTTGCAGAGGGGTACCCTGTGTAAATAAACCAACCAATTATCAAGTGTCAAGATTAAAATTAAATTGTAAACGTTATAATGAATTTTTCGTCTAAAATTCATTTTTGGCACTTGTTACCCTTGTTTGTATAAGTGCAAGATGACCCAAACTCCTTCGCCGGCCTTGTTGACTTCATCGACGTAGTCCACTGCTGATATTTCACGCACGTCGCCATATTTGGCTCTTTTATTGAAATCTTGAATTTCTCGAATTCTTTTCATTCTATTTTTGGAGTGGAAATGATATTTGTTTGTTGATCTATTTATTTAATAACCATTTTACCTGTATTCTAAAATAACTTTTTCGTCTTCTTCGTCTTCTAATTCATCCAACTCATCCAAACTTAGATCTTCAAGTTTTTTCCCTACATCGTTATAATTGAAAGAAAATTGTTTTAAATTCATCGATTTGAAATTGAATGGATAAATCGAACCATTTTGTGCATCTTTTATCGCATCTTCCGCGATTTGCACTATTTCTTCCTCCGTGAATGTCTTTTCTGTGTCCTTAGTGGGCAGAATTCCTTTTTCTCTCAAGATGTCATTCCATTGAGTATCTTCATTAGGGTTCTAAAAAAATCAAAATTTTAACCTCGTGTCATTGATTCGATGTAATAATTGTTACCTGCATCTCTTTGAGAGCTGTATTCGGACAGTTGAGGAAACGTGGAGAGAATATTTAAGCCTAATCTGTCTATTTCCGCTTAGAAGCTTTCAAATTTTTACATCAGATGTCGCTAATCTCTCCAGCAGATTTTTCAGCTTTTCTTTTTAAAAATAAACTTTATTATCGACGTTGTTTCATTTAGTAGAAGAATTTTTGAGCAATCCCAGTCGTGGAATTAATATCATTATATTTATTCTAACCAGTTCCAAGTTATAATTTTAAATTTAAATAACGCACTCGTGCACTTAAGTATGTTAGGAGTGTAGATGTTTATCATTGAGTTTCTCCGAGTTTCTCCCACCATTTTCCATCTCTGAGAATGCAATACTATATAATTTAATTTCTTCTTACAATCAAAACAAGTTTCGTACTCATTGTCCGTTATAAAGAAATGTAATTTAGAACGAACTGTAATAGCTGAGAGCTGGGCACAATAGTCTGGCGTAATAAAGTATGACACAGTGTCATAGTGTTCATAAAAAGCAAAAGTTGTTCCCGACCCGCACCCACTGAATTGATTAGCATTCGCAATTAAATTTTTTAATGCCCGACTTTGTTTTATGTATGTGTTTGTTTTGTTAATGCATTTTTGTCGTTGTGTGGCTGGGCGGGCTTGAAAATCAAATTGGATGTCATCACGTGATCGTGTTAGGAGATGAGATTTGGTTATTTTTGCTTCCTTTCTTGCATAATCCAATTATTTGATTTCCCATTGTGTGACGCCCAATTGGCGTCACAGGATTCTGCTTTCTTGGCTTTTTTTTCCCCGAAAATTATTCCAACACCTGGTATTTATCATTTGGGCCGTGAAGTTGAATTCGATCAACAATTTGCTCGCTCGTTCTGCCATGCTTCCGTAACGCACGTTTTGTCATTACGGCATTGCAATTTCATTCCATCAACGGTTGCTAGGGTTCAATTAATAAATAACGAATATTTTTGAATACACACACACCTCCTATGACTCACATACATTCAGCTGGCTGTTTGAGAATATGAATAAACAGCGTGCACAACAACATTCTAATTTCTAACATCTAAACTCGGCAGGTTCCGTCCTGTCTACATCCGAATTTGAATCGGCCGCACATATATTTTGCTTTGTTTTCTCTGACTTATAAATTAAATTTAAAAAAGTGACATGTAAGCAGTGCATTAGAGTTTATAATTGGTGATGTTGAGCTGCTTTTTGTGGGACAGAATCTTTTTGTTTTTCGTATCTTATCCGTAATGGCAATGACTGATTGAACGACAATGGTGTTTGTGTTTGATTTTCCGTGTAATTGTTTGTTCTGATTAAAGGTAATTATCGCATACCTCAGCGCTTCAAATATTTCTGATAATGATATGTCCGTTTTCTAGAGATCGTATATTTGATCAGATAATACGGTTGCTGTTTTATTCATCGGGGTCATTAGCAAATGTTCTCTCGCTTAACTAAACATTGAGTTGCCCATCCATTTGCGACCTTCAACTTGCGAGGCGTTCAATTTTGCATCTTTACATCTGTACATCTTTAACGATGTTTAGCACGGTTTTATACAACAACTCGAATTTAATCGCCACTTGGAAATGCATCAATTTTATTTTTATTTTTATTTCTGAGGGTTCTTCCTAGGAAACGGGAGTGGCGACTTATAAAAGCATCAAGAAAAAAAAATTGTGCACTGAATAATGATGAGCAAATTGAAAATGTCCAAGAATTATTAAATTAAACAAACTGCAGCTGGTGTAAAATCATAATAAATAAGATAATACACGAAAAGACCAGACACTTTTTCTGCGGTCAGTTTTCCTTGAACATCCAACAAGGGTTACAATTATAAACTATCATGATATCAGTGATATTAGATCATTCTCGTTTCACTCTCTGACTCATTTAATCCCCACTCCTTTTTTAAATTTTAGCTTCTATTTCTTTTTGTTTTTACAGTATGAAATATTCCCTGACGGAAACTGAAGGAAATGTTTTCGCAACGGATTTATAACCTTATAACCTTCAGATTGAAGCGTAACTGAACACCTTTGTTCTAAGTTAACGACTTCGGACCGTTTATCGAGTTTTGTTGTTTTTTTCTTTGGTTTTTTGCCATTTGAGCTTTGAATTGCGATATAGCAATATTTATTCGAGTGTAGGAAGGAAGGAAAAGGATTGGTTCCTTAATCAATATTCCAAACAACGAAAATGATTTAATAAGTCGGTGCTTTACCTCCCTCACTCACTCAGCTCAGATTTGAGTCAGGCCGGATATAAGAGTTCATCAAACAAAACCCCTCAATTGATTACTTACTTCTTTTTAAAAAAATAATGTTTTTAATTTTAATATATTTTTTTTAAATATCGTTTTTTTTTTTTTTACAATTTTTCTTTGCATGATTTGTCATCATGACTTCGTTGTTCCATTAAAGAGCCATAAATTTATTAAGAATTTGTGTTCCCGAGTTGTTGACTCACTCGAGACAGCTGTTTGAAGGACTCAAGGTGCAGCCATGGTGCAGCTTAGCTATGAAAAAGTTTATGATATTTATTTAAATGTGCGAAGACAAGAAAAAAACCAGTTGGTCGTGTGTCGGCGGAATCCAATTTATTCAGGAGAACGCGAAAATCACGAGCAAAATTTTTTTTATTTTTTTTTATTTTTTTTTGGTCGAGTGTGATGAATTGATTTCTTTTTACAGTTAGCATTCCAAGCGCGCATTGTTTTGCTCGTCATCCATTGTGCGTTGGGTGCGACTTTCCCTCCCTACTCCACCCTCATTTGTGATCAACCGACCTTCACCTTGACTCGAGAAGATGATTCTTTCTTCGACAGATGTCACTGCCCGATCAGAGTCAGCAGGTAAGGTTGGATCCAACTTATTTTTTCTCCTCCATCCTCCAATCACGATCAATTTCTAGCTCCTCCTCTCATCCCTTATTTTCACCTTTCCCATATATGGTCAAAGTCAAGGGCAGGAAAAGTTAGCAAAAATTCGCAGAAATCAAACGATTAAAGTGGAAAATTAAAAAAACACAATTTGATAAACACCACAAAAGAAAAAGCAAACAAAATCCGATGAAAACAAAGAAGATATTTGAAAATTAAATGAAATTAAAATGTTGTTGTTGTTGTTGATTTTCGGTCGGTGTTGTTCCCGTGCTTTATTCCGGGAAAAAGTTCAAAATCTCGATTGTGTATTGGCTTCACTGACGTGAGCTGCTGCGAGGCGAGGCGGAGTCAGAGCGCTGACTCACTCATTGAAGTGAGTATCCTTTAAAAGACCGCCAACTCGTCGTCACGTGGAGTTGAGCCGAGGTCGTCGTGGAGAAGGAGGACGTTAGTTGTTAGTGAAAGTGTAATCATCATCGAAAGGATGCCTCTGAGGATTTTGGTGCACGTGAGGACCGTCTCGAGTCTGTACACGCTAGTCACTTTATTCACCCAAATGATGTTTGCTCTGAGTGCGGCGCCTGTCGTTGAAAACAAATTACAAGCTTTGGTAAGTGACAGATTGTCCGCTGTTGTTCGGCAAACACTCGATGCAGCTTAAAGATATAGATCTTGCAATTTATTTTCTAAATTGCTTTGTAATTGCACTTGTTTTTGTCTGATAGTGCAATACACAACCGTATCTAATCTGTGGATGCAGGATGTTTAGCTCGTTGCGATAATTTACTTATTTTTATTGGTGAACTTGAATTTGATGAGCTTAGAATTGCTAATGTGGTCGGAGTGGCTTTTCAACAGTGGAAATAAATATTTAGAAAAAAGTGACTGCAAATTTTAACATTTTTTTTTAAAATGTCTAAAAATTTAGGTTTTAGGTAAACCTTGAGTTTTGTATGGAGTTTTGAGGCTTTCTTTTGGGTTTGGGGTGCATTGACCCATTTTTCTAGTTGATTATACATAGTGGACTGGTTGATGAATCAGAATGATTGTACAGAAAAATCCGTTTTGAATCACCGGAATGACCCACCTTCCTATTCCTTTTTCGCACCTCATGCTTGAATATATTTGTTTTAATCGATGAATTTATTTTCAGACATACTTAACTCAATTTGGTTACGTGGGAGGATCGAGCAATGAAAAAGGCAGCTTAATTACCGAAGATTATATAAAAAAGGCAGTCATGGAGTTTCAGCGGTTTGCAGGACTTAATCAAACTGGTGAGTTAGTAATTTGGATCTGCTAGTTTAAAAAATTGGTTCACATTTCATTAATTTGCGATAATACCACGATAAATTAAACTTATTTTTGATGCAATAAGTAGGTTAAGGTTGAATTCGATCTGTAGAAAAGACTTGTCGCAAATGAAGCGGATCCTTGAGCCAAAAATATGTAATTTTCTTCTTATTTCATTACTTTCGATGATATACAGGAATTTTGGATAACTCGACCATGACCATGATGAATATGCCGCGATGTGGCGTCAAGGACAAAGTTGGGTATGGTTTGGAGGCCAAACGGAAGAAGCGCTATGCCTTGCAAGGTAAACCACTTTTGCCAGATTTTAATTCAATTAGTCATTGAATTAAATTAATTTCTGTATGAAAAAATAAATTGCAGGTAGTCGGTGGCGAGTCAACGACTTAACTTACAGAATTAGTAAATATCCAGCGAGACTGACAAAGGCCCAGGTGGATGAGGAAATCGAACGTGCTTTTAAAGTAATTTGCGCTCATTTATTCTATTTATCAAAAATTAAATTATATTTCTTTGCAGGTGTGGAGTGATTACACGAATCTCAAATTTATCCAAAAGAGCTCCGGTAATGTTCATATCGATGTGAGATTTGTTCGCGGCGAGCACGGTGATGGTGACCCTTTTGACGGCACTGGTGGGACCCTGGCCCACGCCTATTTTCCGATCTATGGCGGCGACGCGCATTTCGATGAAGACGAGCGTTGGACAATAAACAGTTATCGGGGTAAGTGGAATTCAAACCACCTGTTTGGGTTTCCTGCGTCGTGTCGCAAAGGACGGGAAGGAAACTGGGCTTAGGATTTTCAAATCATTTCGTTTTCTTTTGAAATATCAACAGGAAATATTCGTGGCATAATACAATGAAATAAAAATATTGTGGCCTTGTTATATAAACCTATATTCAATTGGATTTACATGAAAATAATTTTTTTTTTTAGGTTCGAATTTGTTTCAAGTAGCAGCGCACGAATTTGGACATTCACTCGGACTTTCTCATTCCGATGTACAGGCTGCTTTGATGGCTCCTTTTTACAGAGGTTATCAAGCAAGTTTCAAATTACATCAAGATGATGTGAAGGCCATCCAATCTCTCTATGGTTTGTTTTTTTTGGGTTTTTTTTTTTTTTTAAAAATTTTGTTTTTTGAGCGTTGGTTCGATGTTTAACGAGATTTTTAATTAAAGGTGAAAAACGGGCAAAGCAACCCATACCTAAACAACCAACACAACGACCGGGAACAGGATTTGGATCCGGATCTGGATCTGGTGGTCGGCCAACTGACGAAGGAAGTGGACAAGAGGGGGAATTGTGTTCGGATTCAAGAATTGATGCAATATTTAGTGTGGGAAAGAGGTCGTTTGTTTTTAAAGGTAAATTATAAGCGATAATTAATAACTTTTGACGATTTTATTAACATCGAGCTTTTAAAATTAGGCGATTACTATTGGGAAGTGGCCGACGAGGGTCTTGCCGATGGATATCCTCGACAAATCAAAAAAGATTGGAAAGGTTTGCCATCAAGCGTCGATGCTGCGTTCACTTATTCCAATGGAAAGACATATTTTTTCAAAGTAGGATGTTATGTCCAGGTCCAAATATTTATATTAAATTATTTTTTTATTTGCAATAAATTTTAGGACAATCTGTATTGGAGATTCAAAGGCATGAAACTGGACGAGGGGTATCCAAAACGTATTTCGCAAGGCTTTAACGGTGTTCCAGAGAAAGTTGACGCCGCATTCATGTGGAGTGGTAACGACAAAGTGTACTTTTTCAAAGGTAATTCAATCAACTCGTTAATCCCGCACGACAGAAAATTTAACTGATTTTATTCGCAGGAAGCAAATATTGGAAATTCGATCAATCAAAAAATCCACCAGTCAGTTCGGAGTATCCAAAAGCGGTTTCTTTGTGGACCGGAATTCCTAATAACATCGATGCTGCCTTCCAATATACTAACGGCTTCACATACTTCTTCCAGGGCACAAATTACTGGCGATTTAATGATAGACGTTTTCGAGTACGTCCATTCAATTTACCCCCCTTTTTATATATTTTTAAATAAAACATTTATGTTTAGGTGGACTATGCTGAGCCGCCGTTTCCTCGGTCTTCAGCCATGTGGTGGTTCGGCTGCAAAGCGATGTCGTCGGACAATTTAAACATACCTAAGTCAAGCGGTTTAATCTCTAACGAAGCATCCAATGAGCAAATTGAAGGTAGATATAGCGCATTATACAGTTTGCATGTGCATGTGCATGAGCATGATATTTTCGTAGATACCAGTAATGATGAATACGTTTATGATTATCAACCAGATGCACTACGTGATCCGAACACGGGGAGCGGAGTCGTCAGTAATGCTGTCGGATTCGTGGTTTTGAGTTCGGTTACTGTTCTCTACCTGTGGCAAAGTATCTTCCAACGATTGTGTCTATAATAGATTTGTTTTTGTTGGTTGCAAAAGGAAAATTTGCAATTTTTAATGTTTAATGTTTTAATTTCTGTGTATAAATGCAAGTGTAAATGCTTAATAATTTTTAATTATTCATTCAGTTTTTAATCGATGTGGAATTGTTCTCAGTTTCCGGAACATTTCAGTTTGTTGTATCCTGAATCATTATTTTATTTGAGGATGAGTGTAATTTGTATTTTTTTATCATCTGCTATGCAAGATGAGAAAATTCTCCATTCATTAAATCTATCATCAAAGTGTAGTGTTGATAAGGTTTGTTTATTTTTTTAAAAAGAAAAAGAAAAAATGTAATTCATTGGTGACAAAGAAAAAAAAAACAATATTACCATACGCATAACTTTTAGTTTAATTTATCTGTTATAAGTTCATTTTATACCATGTATATCAAATTTTCATATGACTTACAAATGATAATTATTAAAAACAGATATTTCAACTTCTGTTAAGTATACTAAGCAATAAATTTTACATTTTAAAGCGAAGTTTTATTAAAAAGCCTCTTTATGAATACTATTTCGAGACGACGGGCCATTTAGAAAAGTTGAGCGGTATTATTTTGATGCACGCGATATACCGCACACTTCGAAAAGAACTTTCCACTTGGCTTCTCTTCCGTTGCTATGGGACATCTGGTCAGTTTGCAGAAATGACACGAGGGGAAATCAGAATAAAATGACAAGACAACAGCTAGTTTTTATTCAAACTACTAGCACGGAACCGATTTCTTTTTGGCTACAAAGTTAAGTTTTAAAAACAGGCTTCGGTTTTATTCAGCGTCGCTGCGAATTCACCGATGGATTAAATTGGCTTTAATCCACCCTTAGTGAAACCCCCAAAATGAAAAACGTAGTTATTTTCGTTATTCCGGAGATAGCCGAAAACGAACGGCGTTCCGCGATCAAGAAATCAAGACGAAGTTGCCAGATACAGACGGAAATTACCAACCTTCGCTGTTCGACATCTATATTACTGTAAGAAATTGACGGACACGCCACAGTGATAATTCTCGGTGAAACCGACAGTGGAAAGACAACTGAAATCCCGCAATACTTATACGAAACAGGCCTGAAATCATCACAATAATTTTTTAATCTTTTTTTCAGCCAAGACGAATTGCTGCGATATCAGTCGCTAGAGTTGCTTTCGAAGTTGGCACCACTGCAGGGGCGCTCGTGAGTTAATAAGTTGTCAGTCAATTTTATTTAAATTAAATTAAATTTTATTTCAGGTTGGACATTTGATTAGATTCGATGATATCATGATTCGAGCGACAAAATTAAAAATATATGACAAGTGGAATGTTATTACGTATTTTGTTTTTTCATCTTTATTTAATTTATATAATTTCTAAGAAAGTGATTAGTTTAAAAATAAAAAAAAATGTCCTTCTTATTTTTCTTTGTAACTTACTTTACTCTGAATTCCAATAATTTTTAAAATTATTTTATTTTTTAAAAAAAGGGGGCGGGGGGAGGAATATTGAGATTGCGGATACAGCGACCTCAATACGTGGATGATGGAACCCGCGGAGAGAAATTTGTATTGGTTTATGCAGCAGCAGCGCCGTTGGTTTTTATAAGACATGGCAGCTTCTGGGAATTTACTTAAGGTTAGTAAGGTGATGATCGGACGATGTTGATGCACGCAGTTGATTAATTTTTGTCCGATCGATCAAAATCTCTAATTTATAAACAATTACGACTCAAACTGCCCATCTAGTTCGTAAGAGTTTCAATTATCCATTTTATAGCACCTTACTTTTGTAAACTTCCCCATGCTACATCTGCTCTACGATTAAAATCACTGCTCAATTAAAAACACAGAAAGAAAGAAGGAAAAAACACAACTTGAAATTGTTAACGCATTTACAATAATTGTTAAATGATTTTATAAGCAAGTTTTATTTGTAATCGAACAGGATAAAGGACAACTTTTGTTTGAGGACAAATGGCCATTAATGCGACCGTCGATTTTGAAGCTTTTACGGCAAGAAAGAGTGACGAGAGACGAATGGCAGGACTTATTTTGGTGAGCAAAAAGTATACAACTTGCCAAAAAATCATACTCAACCTAGTCGTTTGTTTTTGATACTAGGACCGTGCATTCCGTTTGCTTATGGGACGAAAAAGGACCGATGAAAGTCTACCAAGCGTTGCAGGAAGATATCTTAGCTTTCATCAAGCAGGCACAATTGGTATAAACATTTGTCAATCCGTAAAATCAACACTAATCCAAGGTTGTTTTAATATAGAGGGTACTGGCCCACTGCGAGGACCAAGCATTGTTAAAAGCATACATCGCCGAATGGAGGAAATTTTTTGCTCAATGCAGTTATTTACCGATGCCCTTCGGTCAGTTGGAATCTTCCATGGCCGGCAAAACCCCGGCTTCAGGAACGAAAAAAACTAACGACGAAAGCATTGTGCGCAAAGTAAATGTTTAGCATTTGTTCGTAAATACGGTATTATATTTGCGTTATTTATTGCAGTTGATGTTGGACACGTGGAACCAAAGTATTTTTTCTGACATTAAAAGTCGGCTCCAAAGCAGTGCCATGAAATTAGTTCATGCCGAACGAAATGGAGAAGCGTTTGATTCCCAGTTGGTGATAGGAGTTCGCGAATCCTACGGTAGTGACGGCGACGTCGTTTTTAAAATTTGTTTCTGATTTCTTTCATTTGATTTTGTAGTAAATTTAAGTTCCGATAGAGACGATAAGTTATTAATCTACCGAGATAATTTTGAGAAAGCGTACATCGATGCTACTGAGGAATTTTATCGAACCAAAGCACCGCAGTATTTAGAAGCGAATGGAGTTCAGAATTACATGAGATATGCTGATCAGAAACTGAGAGAAGAGGAAGTTAGAGCGCAAAAATATTTAGAATCGTATTGGGGCTCGGTTCAAGCAGTAAGTTGACATTAGGGATAGCTATGGTGAAAAAGGAAATGATTGATTTTGTTTTTTTGGTTTTTTTCAGCTAACGGAAAGTTGCGTCAACGTCTTGGTAACCGCGTTTAAAGAAACGATTTTAGCAGAATGTGCTCGCATGATAAAACAGAATGAAACAGAAAGTGTGTAGAGGAATAAAATCTATTGTAGATTGTTAGATGCTAATTTATGTGGTTTAAATTTGTTTCTAGAATTACAACTTATGTTTCGACTTATGGATCGCGTTCCTGATGGTATTACACCTATGCTGAATGCATTGGAAGAGCATATCATAAATGCGTGTTTAGCTGACATGATTGCCGCCGCATCGACTATTGTTCAGGTAGAATTTCGTTTGTTTTTTTATTGTGGAAATTCGTGCGTAATAATCTGATTTATTTTCAATTCTAGGATTCCGAAAAATATGTAGAACAGTTACTTGATCTCTTCAAACGTTTTAGTAAATTAGTTAAAGAAGCTTTTAACGATGATCCGAGATTTCTCACTTCTAGAGACAAAGTGAGCAGTAATTTTTCAATTAACTAATTTGTAAAATAATTTAAATAATTTTTTTTAGGCGTACAAACAAGTAATTAACGATACAACGGTTTTTAAATTGGAGCTTCCGGCTAAGCAAAAAGGGTACTAAAAGTAAAAATTTGAAAAATTAAATCAGTGAATATACATTTCTGATCGATTTTTTACAGGGTGAGTAACAAAACTCAACCCGAATCGAAATGTCCGGAGTTATTAGCAAACTATTGCGATATGTTATTAAGGAAAACTCCATTAAGTAAAAAACTCACCTCAGATGAAATTGAAAGCAAACTGAAAGATGTGGTAAGAACTTTACGTTGCTAATGTACTGTGGCAATTAATTGCTAATTAATAATTTGACAGCTTTTAGTATTGAAATATGTTCAAAACAAAGATGTCTTCATGCGATACCATAAAGCACATCTAACGAGGCGATTAATTTTAGACACATCGGCTGATAGCGAGAAAGAAGAAAATATGGTGGAATGGCTGAGGGTACGTATATTTTACGAGTTAGGAGAAAAAAAATTGTTTCGGATCAATAATGGTTTATTCTTTAGGACGTTGGAATGCCGGCTGATTATGTGAATAAATTGGCGAGAATGTTCCAAGATATTAAAGTCAGTGAAGATTTAAACCAACAGTTTAAAGAACTTCACCGTAGTTCCAAAGGCAGTTTAGCGGGTATAATAAGATACTGTACACAAATTTGACGTTTATGACGTGCTAAGCGACTTTTACATTGTAGATTCGATTAATATTAAAATTCTGAATGCTGGTGCGTGGGCTCGGGCGAGTGATCGGGTCTCGGTTTCACTACCGATGGAATTAGAAGACTATATTCCTGAAGTGGAAGATTTTTATAGGAAAAAACATAGCGGGCGCAAACTTCAGTGGCATCATCACATGTCGAATGGGACGGTACGGAATTAGAAAGAAAGAAATGTCTCGTTCGTGTGCTAATTAAAAGCATAATTTTTTTAAATACTGTAGATTACGTTTGCAAATTTAATTGGTAAATTTGATCTCGACGTTACAACTTTCCAAATGGCTGTTCTTTTTGCTTGGAATCAGCGACCAAACGATCGAATATCACTTGAAAATCTCAGGTTGGCCACCGAGTTGCCCGATGCAGAACTCAGGAAAACTCTATGGGTAATTTTCTAAAATTTTAAACAAAGCTCTAAAAAGCTTCGATCCGTTTGATTACTTTTTTTTTTAAATATTTTAATTATTAGTCATTACTCGCATTTCCCAAAATAAAACGTCAAATCGTGTTATGCCATCCCGAAGCAAAATCGCCAAAGGATTTCGAAGACAGCACACAGTTTTGGATGAATCAGGAGTTTGCGCTGATGTGAGTGTTCATTAATTAATTTTATTTTATTTATTTACTAATTTTGATGCAGAAAGAATGGGAAACCTCAAAAACGGGGTAAGATCAACCTCATAGGACGATTACAACTATCAACAGAAAGAAGTAAAGAAGAAGATAACGAAGGAATCGTACAGCTTCGGATCCTTCGAACTCAAGTACGACGCCATTTTAATTTAATCTGATTTTCTATTATTTATTTATTTATTTATTTTTTTGATAAATAGGAAGCTATAGTGAAAATTATGAAAATGAGAAAGGGGATCACAAATGCTCAGCTGCAAACTGAGTTAGTGGAAATTTTAAAAAACATGTTCTTGCCTACCAAGAAAATGATCAAAGAACAAATCGAGTGGCTCATTGAGCATAAATACTTACGACGTGACGAAGAAAATATTAATATGTTCATATATATGGCATAAATATATTCTCCGTGCTGGAGACGTTCGTTAATCTCAATTTCAAAAAGTAACACTAGAAATATATGTGTTTATTTTTTCAGTAGGGAATGTTTTTTGAATCTGATTTTGTTGAGAAAACAGTAAGAAATATTAATTAAGGCTAAATCTGTTTATACATAAACATATACATATGAAATAAGCCATGATTAAGAAATAAATATTTATTTTAAAAATGAGTTACAGTTTAAACTTATTCATTCAAAATAAGTTCATCGATCGCCCAGTCTTCGTGACTATTATCGGGCAAATACCGTCGAATGATGATCGGGATTTTTCGCGCTCTAAACAAATAAAACAGAAAATCATTACGTATTTGTGTACGTTGCGTATAATTCTATACTTACTTTAGTTCTTTCATCGCAATTTGTAAGGGATCGGTTTCACCTTCCAGTTCAACCATGACCGGCGCGCACATTCTAATATAAATAAAAAATCCAGGTTATTAATTATTACACACTTAATTTAAGAAATCATTTCTTACGCTATTTGCAAAGCTCTGGTGCCTAACACCCGCGCCCGTTCGTATTTCGTGATGAACGGGGTGGTTATTCTTTTATTCGGTTGCTGAGAGTGTGAAGTTTCTGAAGTAGGTAGTAAATCTATGTTATCGCCATCCTCCTAAATTAATATAAAATCTGTTAGATCGGACGATCGTTTTGAAATAAAAATCGATGTAAACAAACCTCCGGTTGATCAATTTCGTCCAAGTTGTCGTCCTCTTCGACATCGTCGAATTCTTCTGGACCACTGAACAAAAAGAACGTGTGTATTAGAATAAATTAATTAAGAAATGAAAAACAAAACTTACTCTTCGGGTTCGTAATCATCATCCATTTGTTTGAAATGCTAAAGACCACGAGTAACTAGTGTGTAATATAAGTACGCAACACGGGATGCATACGCGTTTATTCACAACGATAGTTGCGAAATCCCATAATCCTTTGCTGGGCTTCACGAAAACCCGACACGCACGTACTAATAAAAAAAAGTAGGCAAACCGAGAAAAAGGCAGTTCCGTTATATTTTTCAGCTTAATTTGTAATTTTAATTTTGGTCTTTTTTTCATTAAATTTTCCGTAGATCAGAAAGAAATGGACTGTGCTTTTATTCATCGCACTTTCCTCTATATTAATTTCTAGTAAAATTTAAATAACTTTAATTTTTCGCTTTTTAAATCATAATTTATTACAAAATTTTGGCAGAAATAGAGAAAAAATAAAAACAAAATAGTTTTTAGCAACAAAAAGTACAATGAGGATGACACATCCAGTTCAGGCCCCATGTACAATTCCAAATAAAGGGATTCGTGCTGGGGCTAGACACGGGAGTGGCGTGGGCCGTGGTTGTCAGATATCATTTTGTCGCAATGGCTGCCGATAGTACGGGTACAGGTGATGTTCCTGAGAAAAAGAAGCTGCATGCTGGTATTCCAGAGGCGGTATTTGTGGTAAATCACAATTTTGAATGATTACTCGTCGTTTATTTCATCGATATTGACTATCCTGTAAATTTCTTTATCTACACGCTGAAATTCATTTCTGCGGTTTTCAGGCTTGTCACTATACTTTTATCTCCAGTTTTCGCCTTAAATTTCAATCTGATTTAATTTGCTAAGCAAATAATTGATTTTGTTTTTGTTTTTAGGATGATGTTGACGCTTTTATGAAATTGGCTGAAAATAATGAAAATGCTGATGTTGTGCTTCAGAGGTTGGACGAGCAGCATACAAAATACAAGTTTATGGAGCATAATCTTTTACAAAAAAGAAGAAGGTTCTCGAAATATTTGATCGCTTTTTATTCTGAACATTTAAACCTAACTCACTTCTACACATCCAGGTTGAAGTCTCAAATACCAGACATCCGAAGCTCTTTAGACATCGTTAGTTACATGAAAGCTAAACTAGTAAACGCCAATTTGTTGTAGGGTTTTAATCTTTAATTGAAATGTTTGTATTTGTTCATTTATTAGGAATCGCCCAATCCTCTTGAGACCCAATTTCTCTTATCAGACCAAGTGTACGTTAAAGCTAAAATTCCACCGACAGATAAAGTTTGCTTATGGCTAGGCGTACGTATTTAAATATTTAAATATTTAATTATTAACGTTTCATTTATTACTTTTTTATGTATTTAATTAGGCAAATGTGATGTTAGAATACAGCTTGGACGATGCTGATGCACTTTTGTCTAAAAATTTGGAAACTGCAACAAAAAATTTGGTTCAGTTAGATGATGATTTAGACTTTTTGCGAGATCAGTTTACTACTGCAGAAGTCAGTATCCTTTTTTTATATTCGACGTTTTATTTTTTCCCCAAAAAAATATGAAGGATTTTCTTTTACGAAATAAACTCAGATATGGCTCGTGTGTACAATTGGAATGTTAAACGACGTCAAGCAGCAAAGACGAATTCATAAATTTGCTATTTGTTTTGGTTTTTTTTTTATTATTTCGATCGGTCGAAATTGATCAAAATAAATTAGGTATTCATTTAGGGATTTGTTCAAATTAATGACCACCCGAACAAATCATTTTATTTAGGCTGAAACTGATATCGATAAACCGAATAAAACACTTAGTAATGTGATGCAATGTCTTTTTAACAAAATTAAACGTTTTGTAATTTGATTTGCTTTATATTTTATTTTTTTTTAAACAAAATTGTCAATATTCAGTGTTTCACATTGATATTTAAGCAGGAGAAAATTACTTTTTTTTCTTTCAATTTATATTTGCAACTAACTGAAAAAGAGCAAAATCAAAAATGTTCAAAAACAAAAACGTATAAACAGGAAATTCGAGATGACAATCGTGTGCATTATGAAAATAGCTTAGAAATTTTGTATTTCAAAAATAGAATAAGGCGAGTTGAATTTGGACTTCGAAATGCACGTCTGGACGGAATTCATCCTTTAGGTATCCGACACCATCGTTCCATCGCCACTCGACTCGTACTGCAGCAACTGAAAATTAAATAAAAACATGTATAGATAAATTTGCGGGCAAACGGCGATTAAATTAAATGTACTTTAGTTTTTAAGTCCACGTTTTCTGCGGACAATTGCTCAACCTTCTTGCGATATTCTTCCAACTCTGATTTCAAAATGTCCGAATCCACCACTTCCGGGGTGACGCCTAAATGCTTTTTCAGATAACTAAAAATGTATTAAGAAATATATTTAATTTCGTAACAACTGTTACGTTCATTAATGAGTTATGCGAAGGATACTCCAAGGCATCAACCGGCTTCTCCGGCTCTTCATACAATCCAACTAGAACTAAAAATGGTCATTTAAACGAGGTTGTTTTTTTTTTGGTTGTTTTTTAAAAACTGGATTTCGGTATTGTGCTGTAATTCATTTACCTTTGGTCAATGCATCTAAAATTCCGGTTTTCTCTAGATATTTTCTGAATTCTTCGCGTTTAGAATCACCAGGCTGCGGACATAATGGAAAAATAATGATTAAAAGTCACAGTATAACGAATTCATTAAATATTATACTCGAAACGATGTCATAATTAAATTGCAACTGGTGAAACGGTTAAATGCAAGGTTCAAGGCAACTGTGTTTTTATTTTCAGTTCTCTTCGGTGTTCTTCGGTTCGGTATTCTCGAAAAAGGGAAAGGAAGGCACGAAATAAAACCGAGGTGGCACGTCAGTTCATTATTACGATTTCAAATCTTTATTTATCTATTGTAGTTTATGTAATAATGCATTTAAAATAAAATCAGAAATTTGAGTTAAAAATCTCGTAAAATATTTCTAATAAAATTTTTTAAACTTTATTTCGCCGGAATAGTCGATTAGATCGCCTTTTCATTTCAACTTGCTCGAAAATGTCTGTCAAAATGGCGACTGCCACGCTGGGGTTTCGGTGGTTAGATGTTTTAGAGAAAGAATTTGATAAGGCATTTGTTGATTTAGACTTATTATTGGGCGACATCGATGCGGATCAATGTGAAATAACATACGATGGCAGACAAAGAATGACGACTCTTAGTACATCATTTGCACAGCTCAGCCATAAAGCGCAGACAATATTTCAAAACAACGCTAAACTAGAGGTAAGTTAACCGAACCAAAAACATGTGTCCAATTTACAAGATCATTAACGTCATTCCGTGAAAATTGACAACGCCACTAACCAGGCACGATCAAAACACAACGTGACATGTTTACCAGAAAGTACTATACTTGTGCGAAGCTAATTTTTTCACTCGAAAATGTGCGGAATTGCTCTGACCCGTCTAGAAAACGTTGTTATATAATACAGACGTAAACAGATTGTGCAAACATCAGTTGAATAACAGATACTCCAGTAAAAGGATCCGCGATAACTTTTCTTTTATTTATGATTGATGAGTGATGTTGGCAAGTGTTAATATGATCTGATGGGTTGCAACACGACATTAGACCTCGAAATAAATTAATCATTTGAAATTATTTATTTATAAAAAAAAAAAAGAAAGAAAAAAAAAGTAATAGCAATGAATTACATCAGAAAAGTTAATTTTTATTTGTCCGTATCGTATTCAGATTCACTCGAGTAATCATCATGATAATCTTCATGGTAATCTTGCTGATCCCACAATACTTTGTCATTGACGTTTCCGTCATCGTTCATAAATGTGCGCTCGGCGGCACTCGAAGGCGCCACTTGACTTTTAGTTCGTTGAGTATTTTGCACGTGGTCACTTTGAACAATTTCTTTGAATTGCTCGTCCGTCTTTGTTTTCACCTTCACCTTTTTACTCTTTTTCACAGCATCGCACGCTTTGGACAGCGAATCCCATTCGCCCGTTTTAACCATGCACGAAGATGAGACTTGTTGCAAAGAATTAATTTTATTCATAACCTTCTGCATGTCATCTCTGCTCCGATTTCCGTTGTTAAGTATCGTCCACACCATGTCATTAAGGGCCCTGCCCATTTGCAAATGATGGTTATTAAGTAAGGAAAAGACTAAATCGTCCGACGTTTCCTTGTTTGTTCGTGAACTGAAAAACGTGGAATAAATTGAATTATACTTTTCTAATTGGTCGTTACGTGTCGTTATGATCACATCACCTGTTGCTCGTGTTTCTGTTGATAATCTGTTGCATAAGCGCGTAGATTTTGTGCTCGATTTGTGGCTCTTGGTGCTGGATGCGGTGACAGGATGTGATGAACGTGTTTTGAGCAATCAGCAATGAGGCAAAACTGGAATCCAACGTGGCGTCTAATTCGGTTATTTTGTGGTGCAGTCCGTCCACCATTTCGTCCATTTTCGTTTGCATCGCTGTTGGCAGAAAGATGGAAATGTAATTAGATATAAACCGGGAAGTTTTGCATTCTGAATGGCAGGTGCGAGCGCTCTATAAATTTGAAACAACGTGGCATTGATTGACGACTAAATTATCGCTCAATTCTGGTTTGAATATCTCAACTCAAAAAAGAAAATTCTTTTTCTCGCTCCGAATTCTGTTGTTTGTCGAAAAATCGCGTAAAAATTCGATTTTAGCAATGAACTTGAAAGGAGATTTATAGTAATTAAAATGCAAAAGCGTGTTTCATTTTCACTCCCGACATGGTGACGCTTTTAATTATTTTTTTGGTGGTAACTTTCGAGAGTTCTAGTTTATTTAGCCTTGGAAATTAATATTCTTCAAGGATAGCCACAATGTATTTCTTTTTTCCTTTTTTCAAAATTTTTTTGACATGCCGTAATGGCAGTTTAATTAATGTGCAAATACTGATACAAAATGGCACACAACAGACCACTTCCGGCATGTTCGGACTTTGGTTGTGCAGATAGGGGCATTAACTCTTGACCCAATGGGGTTATCAATCAACATGTTAGCCAAAAACAAAAAAATGCGAGATTGAATGTAAAATTGAGCATCAACGAAAATAAAAATGTAGTAATTTGCGAAAAGGAGAATGTACCTGTAAATGGCCTGATTTGTTGGTGCAGTCTTCTGAATGCATCGTTGACAGCCGATCTGGTGTTGTTGTTATCTCGTATAATTTGTTGTATCTGCGCTTCCCTTTCCCTGAAACTTTTGAGTAATTCCTGATACGTATTCAGCACTTTCCTCGTGTATAATTCCATGTCGTTATCGAGTTGTTTGAATTTCCTCTCGCCGAATCTCATGTTTGCCATCATCACGTCGGTCAGGTTCGAGATATCCGGATCGTCGTGCACTCTCGGTTCGGAGTCGTGTCTGGCTCGGCTCGTGCAATTGTGATTCGAATTTGATCTCGACTCCAGATGGCCGACCGCTTTCTGTATGTGGTTGTTGACGTTCTCTACGTTGTGTTTAACGTGGTTTAATAAATGTATTTCAGTCTCGACGTGTTGTTCCATGTTTTCGAACCCAGCGTCGATTTTAGCGCCGATTTCTGCGAATTTTTTCGACATGTATTCCGTTAGGTCTTCCTTCAAGTACGAATGCATTTGGTTCACTTCCGTCACAGCCTCTTCGAATTTAACCGCTTGCGCTTGCATTAATTCGTCGAATTTCTCATTCTTCTCATTCTTCTCCTTCTTGTCCGCGATGTCGGCGAGGGAGTCTTCGAATTTGCGCTCGTTTCTTTCCAATTTTGAATTCAAACCGTCGATGTGAACGTTTATACGAGCTTCGATCGAACTCAGTTTGTTCATCAGTTTTTCGCTCACGTATTCCGTTTGATGGTTAATGTGTCCTCCGTGTCTGCTGGCGCCAGAAATTGCCTTACAAACAGGAACAAATTGAGTTACGTGTTAATTAAACTTTAAAACCAAAAAAAAAATCAAATCTGAGAAGCGAAACTAATTTGGTAACAGGGTATTTTGCAACTGAAGGTGGGGCTGCGACACACATTATTTCTGAATTGTTGTTCTTCTGCCAGATTACGTCTAAATCGAATTATATAATAAATTAAATCACGATTTAAGGCTTGATTTGAATAAGAAAAAAATTCATGCGTGTTAAAAGTCAGATTTATTAAACCGATGCATCATGTAAAATTGAAAAATGTCATCGTAGATTCAGTTTTATACCTTCAGAATTTAATTTTAGCTTGAGCCAAAGTAATAATTTACACAAACCTACACTTAATTGGCGATTGCATGATGTTTACTACCGTGGTCGGTGTCTCGAGCTTTTTTATTCGGAATTTCAAACATCCAGCCCATAAAACGGTCCATTAATGCAAATGTACAATTTCCAGATCTCTTTTAAAGGTCATTTTGAGGTCTTTACCAAAGGTCATTGAATGAAAAGAAAATTTAGACGTAATATAAATATTGAACTTTTGTTTACAATAGGAAGAGGGGAATGCTGTTTGTACATTTACAACCGCTCCGTGCTCCGATAGCGTCATCTATTTATTTATTCTAGGTCGAATGGGGATCGAGTCGAGTCGAGTTAGTGGAAAGGCGAGGCAAGGAGAAAGAAATGATTGAACCTGTTCGATTTTCTCTAGTTTGATGTCCAGCTTGACTTCCATCGAGTAAAGTTTGGTTTCCATGTTCTCAACTCGCCGATTGAGTTGTTCTAAAATATATTCCGTTCTGGCCAGCTTAACGGCATACGTCATTGCCTCCATGCCCCGTATTTTTTCCTCGAGTCGGACCAACACTCTTCCGTTGGACCGATCCGTTCTCTGCGTGGTCGTGGTGAGCGGCGTGGCCGTCAACACCCGCAGTCCGAACACGGTAACTACGAACGAAATCATTAGAGCGTAATCCATTTTCTAAGACTCAAATATCTTGAAATATCTTCAATCCCAACATGAGATAACGCTGGTATTGGCCAGATGCTCGGCCCATGAGGTTTGACTTGGGAATGGTGTGAAGAGCAGCGTCTAGAGTGCAGGCGTCTGCTCTGCTCCTCTACTAAAATTGCCCCCTACTGCGCGCGCTCAACGTGGATCGTGGACTCGTGCCAAGGCGATCGCTTTTTCTTTCAAAAAAATAATTTTAAAAAAAATTCGGGTTTGTCTCGCTCGATTTGCTAAGCCGAAGAAACTTCCTGGTCTCGTTGACGCCGGCTTATGTCAATAATGACGTGTAATTTTCGTATAATCGTGGGCTGGCGAGGGAGTGGACGAATAAATGCGTGTTTGTGCGTGGGTGGTCAGTTTGGAGGTCGAATTGCAGCTTTTGTCACTTCCTTTACGGCTTTCCTAGACATTCAAGCGCTAATTATCTCTGTTGTTTAATGAAATTCGAATTTATTTTTTCATTTTTTGGTTTGGCTCTTCTGCACTGAATTCTTTGTAGGATCTGAGGCTATAAATCATAAGCTTGGATTCGAACAAAAACGTTGGATGATCTTCTTTTAATAGGGATTTGTCACTTGTCACGAGATGAAAAAGTTGATCTTTTATATATTAAATGATTTATTGCGGATGTTTGTGTCTTTTTTTTTTTATTACTATTTTTATTCTAGGCTCAGCTGTTAGATCTCCGATCTCAGTTGTGCGAAGTGCAAGGTAATAAAGCTGTATTGCAAAAGGAATTGGAAAATCTCATACTGCAACTTCATTCTGCGAAGTTGCAAGTTTTAGGGCAGAATGTCGACTCGGAGGGAATTCAGAAGAAGTTGGTAAGAGAACAAAAATTTATCCTTTGATGTTCTATAAATAAAATGTAAGATTGATAATTTGACACACTTTGTCTTTTACCCGTTCATCAGGAGCAGGAAATGGAGAAATACCGCCAAGAAATTTTACCTCAAGCTCGTCTAGATGCAGAATTACAGGAATTACATAGAGAAAACGAACAACTTAAACAGCAAATCTTTAATCTACAAAGCGAAGTATTCGGAGCTCGACTCGCAGCTAAATATTTAGACAAGGAATTGGCCGGGCGGTGAGACACGCATTAACTTTTATCCGCAGAATGTCGTGCAATACACAATAATTAATGTAGGATTCAGCAGATCCAATTATTGGGTCGCGACATGAAGGGAAACGAGCACGACAAATTATGGAATCAACTCGAAGCTGAAATTTACTTGCACCGCCACAAGACAATTATCAGGGCCTGCAGAGGACGAACTAGTCCCGCAAAGACTGCACTGCCACCCGGACATGTATTTACGTCTATTTTAAACTGGATGATTCATTTAAAACGAATACTTTTGTAGGATTATCATTCGTTAAGGAAAAGACAGGGAATTGGAGCGGTTCGCATTGTTCAATTACAGAAAGAAAATAGCGATGGACTTGGGATGTCAATCACGGTACGATTCAAGGACGGATAAACGAAATAATTAGGTCACTATTTCTGTTTTGTTTTTTTAAATTTTTTTTTAGGGTGGAAAAGAGCATGGAGTACCGATTCTCATATCTGAGATCTACGAAGGAACCTTGGCCGATAGATGTGGAGCATTGTTTGTAGGCGATGCCATTTTAGCTGTCAACGGAGTTGATTTACGAGATGCTAAACACCAAGATGCCGTTAATGTGCTTTCTCAACAAGTATGAGAATTTTTTTTAACGCTCGGATCAGCAATTAAATAATTTATTGTTTTTTTAATGAATGGTTCGGTTTAATAGCAAGGGCAAATAACATTAGAAGTTGTTTACGTGCATCCTGGTGAAGATAGTGACGACGAAAGTAAAGATTCGACTAACGAGGGGTTGGGAAGGTTTGTAGGAAGCCGAGGTTGGTGTTTTATCGGTTTTGAATTGGCGCTTTTATTCGACGCAGATACAAACTATGCAGCGATGCGGTTGTCGATCGTGGATTAAATGAAAATCAGTCGATTGTCTTGACTGACGAATCATCGCTGGACTGTTCTTCTGAAAAACTATCGCATCCGTGTCAAATAAAAAATAGTCAGTCTGTAACTAATAACAATCGTGAAGAAAGTCCCTTGTTAAAGAGGTATTTGTAGTTAGAACTTAAAAAAGAATTTGCGTGTTTAACTGTTGATTAATATTTCTAACCTATTTAATACAGTAATGCCTGCTCTAACCGTGACATTGACTAAATTTACCTTCGATAGATGTCTCTACGGATTTAAAGAAAGATTTTGTTAAGAGACTTGTCAGAGTTTAATTAATTATTATATATTTTTTTTTTTTACATTTATTTATATTTTTTTCGTGCCTGTTATAGTTTATTGTTACATATTATAATATTAATGACAATTAACATAAAAACAAGTTGTTTGATAATAATGATAAATTATACTAAAACAAATGAGTAAATTAATTTTTATTATTATTATTATTGTTGTTACATTATATCAATTGACAATTTTCCAATTTTCATTAAAGAAGACATTTGACTGAAATAATGAATTCGTTATTGCTTAAACCGTTGTTACCACTTTCCCGTTTTTATACTCGGATAAGTGTTTCAGAGCTTCCACCGTATGTTCGATTGATACTGTATGATGTATGTTGGGCCTGGAAATAAATGTTTGACTAAAATGGATGCAGCTGCTAGTCGGTCTTATTACCTAATTATCCCTTTTGCTAACTTGTCCATGACATCACTTAAAATGTCTGAGTAACGTTAAGTCTATTCGAGGTTAAATTAACACTTGACATTCAAATTAAGGATACGTTGATAACGTCCTTGTTTCGAAGGAGAAAGAAGCCAAGTTTGTGCAAAAAGAAAACTCACACTAGCTCCACGCAGGTATAAAAGTTTGGCATTCGGTGGATCCAACTGAAGATCAGGAGCTGAAGTGATCCAATGCCCACCAACGGCTAAGATGGAAATCAGGTCGTGTTTGGTTGGAGTATACAGAGACAGTTTGTCGTGTATGCTGTATTGCTCTTCATCGTTCGTAAACATATTAAAATCTAAACATTTAATTCAACGAATATATTACCACTTTTTAAAAACAATTGTATTTTAATTACTCGCCTCCATTGTCTATTATAATATCAACACCCAAAGAACCGGTTTCTTCCAGGCAAGCATTTTTCAAATTGTTTATTTTGTTTTTTAAATCAATGACTAAGGCTAAAATAGAAAACTGTGTAGTAGAAATTCCAACCGTTTGGAATAGTTTTATACCAGGTTGAATATCCAATCCATCCAAATATAATTTCTCATCATCTGTCGACGCCGTGCAAATCACCTATAAGTTTGTAAAATGAGTTGCGCTCACAATTTCCCTTCGTTTGGTTACTTTTGCTAATGAATGATGACATAATTGAATGACCAAACTGCCAAATGGAGAGGCACCATTCAATACGAGCACCGTGCTGCCGGCTCGGACATTACTCAAGTATCGCAAAGCTGTATACGCTTTTACAGCGTCGCCAATACAGCCCGCTGCATTGACAAAACTAACATCTGACGGTTTCTTTGCTAAAAAAAAAAAGAAAAATCAAATCTGCTCGACTCAGAAGTTGTTGGCATGACTCATACTCAGATCGTATTCATCAACAACGGCGTATTCTGCACAACCCGATACATTGTAATTAAGAGGTATAATGCCTGCTCAAATACGATTTATAAAAAACCATTATCGATATCAATTTTTAAAATTATTTTAATACCGACGACTTCATCTCCGACGGACAGTGTCGTTACATCCGAGCCAATTTCATGCACAATACCGGCAATATCATTTCCGACGGCCAGTCTATTAGGTTCTGATTTTTTTAATAATTCACATTGGATCTAGCGGGTGTTTAAAAATCAACATCAGCGTAGAAATTTTTAATTATAATATTTATTACTTCATCATTTTCAATAGACAGGCCGCAAGCTTTAACTTTTACGAGCACCTCGTTTTTATCAACTGCGGGTACTGGAAGCTAAACGAGAAAAAAAGTTGAAATTATGATTGATAAACGAGAGCTTTTTTGTTTACATGTTCCGCCGTATAATTTTTTTTAGATGTTTGCTCGTGAAATTCTTTATAAATTGCTTTCATTAAATTCATCTTCAACTCCCACCAAGCAAGCCCGCCATCTGACAACAAATTCGAAAACAAAACTATATTCATGAAATTGTGACGCGTCACTTCCGTGCTCGCCAAACCTGACACCACGGTCGATGCCGACGGTTTTTCTCGAGTTTGAGTTCGCTGGCATTTATAAAGCGACATAAATACATTTCTCTAACTACTTGGGCCCGCGTAAATGTATTCCAAATGCTAGGCCAAAAGAATTAATTGTTTGCCGCTAAAGGAAAGGTCAAATTGATGTAAGTTCGATCGGTTCAAACCGTAGGAAATATGTTATTTAACCGGTATTTTTATACACCCACCCACCCAGAGTACAAACAGGAAGCTTATTTCAACAAGTTTGATTAGTTTTTTGTTGACTTCATGTTCACTGAATTGGAAAATAAGGGCAAACTATTTACAGATTATGTAGTTGTGCGTAATCGTGGCAACTAACAGTTATGGCTGGAGGAATGCCTGGTTAGTAATTTCATTGATACAAATTTCTAAAATGTGAATAAATTATAAACGAAATTATTATTTTCCAGGAGGAGCGGATCCATGGAGGGTGACTCCGGAAGAAAGAGCCAAACACGATGATCAGTTTGTGCAGTTGAACCCTATTAGCGGATTCATAACGGGCGAACAGGCTAAACAGTTTTTAATTCTATCGCAGTTGCCTCCCGCGGTTCTGGGACAAATATGGTTTGTTCTGTTGGATACAATTTTGAATGTTACGATTTATTTAAGTATTTTTCATTCATTTCATTTATTGCAGGGCTCTAGCGGACATGAATGCGGATGGGAAAATGGATAAGAATGAATTTTCCATAGCGATGAAATTGATTCAAATGAAACTAAAAGGATTTGAAGTGCCTAAAGTTCTTCCTCCTAGTCTAAAAATGGTGCCTACTATGGGTGGAGTACCTGGCATGGGGATGATGCCATCAACAGCAATGTCTTCTCCGATGACTTCACAATTTGGAATGTCTCAAATGCAACCAGTTGGAATGAGTATTGGAATTTATTCGCTAGTCGATTTAATTAATTTTAAATCAATTTATTTATCTATTTAATTCAATACATTAGGTCCACTCGTTTCGCCTTCCCCTGTTTCCAACGTAATGACAATGTCGGGTTACGCACGATCAGCTTCTCCAATCGAAATGAAAACTCATAGATCTGCATCTATAACTAGTCAAGATTCTATCTCGTACGCATTATTAATATTGTTATTATTATTTTTATTAATTTTTTTAATTAATTAATTTTTTTTAGAAGTGGTAGCGCCATAAGTTCGCCTTTTCAAGAATGGGCAGTGCCTCATTCTGCCAAGCTGAAATATACCCAGGCTTTTAATACTCATGACCGCACTCGAACTGGTTTCTTGACGGGAGCACAAGCGCGCAATATTTTAGTCCAAACGGGATTGCACCACACAATTTTAGCGCAAATATGGTAGCAAATACGACGCTAAAAGGGAGTTGTGGGTCCTGATGTGATTGTTATGCATTTTCAGGGCATTGTCTGATATCGATAACGATGGGAAACTAGGCTGCGAGGAATTTTGTTTGGCGATGCATTTATCGGAATGTGTGAAAGCCGGCGACAAGCTTCCATCGGTTCTGCCATCTGATTTGATTCCACCTTCTTTTCGGAGATCGAGTGTACAGGGTGGAGTTGCTGCCGTTGCTGGACAAATGGCGACAGCTCTCGGAGACCTCATTTCGGCTGCTGATAACGTCGATGAAATTGAGAAACAGAAGATCGTTCTAGGTACTAAAAAATAATGAAACAACAAATTCTGACGATGTCTTTTTTTTTTTTTCTTTTTTTTTTTTAAATAAATAAAAAAACCAATTATTTGTGCGTTCAGCTACGTTTGAAGACAAGAGAAAAGAGAATTTTGAAAAAGGTCAAGCGGAATTGGAGAAACGGAGACAAGCGTTGTTGGAAAGTCAAAGAAAGGAACAGGAAGAGAGACACCGGAAGGAAAGAGAGGAGCAAGAGAAGAGGGAACGCATAAGGTAGTTAAGATCTCTATTGAGGGATAATTAATTAGATGTCATTTTGATGGTTGATGGTTAATGCTGACAGGCAAGAGCAAGAAAAACGTCGGCAAATGGAATTGGAGAAACAACTCGCCAAGCAACGTGAATTGCAGCTGGAAAAAGAAGAGCAGAGGAAAAAGGCTTTAGAACAGCGAGAAGTAACTGAATACTGTGTAATATTTTATTATTAGTTTAACGTGGAATTATTAGGCCGCTCGACGCGAAATGGAACGACAGCGACAGTTGGAATGGGAGAAGCAACGGCAACAAGAATTAATGACCCAACGGCAGAAAGAACAAGAGAAAGTACTTCAACTCAAGGCTCAAAATATGAGTTTAGCAATAGAACTTGAGCAATTGGTTCGTAGCCGTAACGTTTGTCTTAAATATTATTAAACTCGAACTGCTTTGGACAGAATGAAAAAACGAAGGAAATGAACGTCAAGTTATCGGACACTCGCAATGGCGTTAACAACGTGAAAGCGGAAATT